>JAQGDQ010000887.1:33721-58595 GCA_030141605.1 Tubiluchus corallicola | reverse complement strand
AATTTCAAACCTGCCTTGTAGTTTTGGCAATGAAAACGAGAAAAGTGAAGACGGACAAAAGTAGATCTACGATTATCTAAATCTAAAACATAACAAATGAATTAAAGTGGGCGGTTTCACATGTGCCGCACAGGTGTAATGCTTTGAGTTAAGATATCTTGCTGGCCAAAACAAATGGAAATAATTGTTTTTTGAGCATGTGCCATCAACACCACCTGCGCACATCACCTGCGCCAAGCAGCGTATTTGCCCATAGCAAGCGTTACTAAGGCTTATTATTGCTTGTGACACCTTTCACTGGAATTATGGTTACTGTAACAGCTGCAGCGACAGGTAGGCTTTTACTCTATTTTGCTTATTGTAGTTTAAAATATGGAAGAGTACATCTGAACTAGCTATAAATTAGTTGTTTTAAATGTAAGAACATTGAATAAAGCAATAAGTTACACTAACAGCTAATTAACTCTATAGTTAACTTGAATTTAATTACATTAGCAGGAGGTTTTTTATTTTTTTCAACAGGAAGTCAGACATTATTTTTCAAGAGACACAAGACATGGATATTTTTTTCATAATTGAGGCCTGTGTCTTACATAGTTATATTTTTTCAGCAATGAGACACACAGATCTTTAACATTTTCTCAGGAAACAATATACATGTATATACTTGTAATGCGTTACTGAACAATAACGTGACTTTGGCATAGAGAACATATCATGCTACTGTTGCTTGAACGTATTATAACAATTAGATTTTGATACTGAAAAGCTCCCTAGCGCTACTTGAGCTCGGATGTTCATTTGAACATTATCGCTGTTGTGTCGGCAGTGGTTGTAGTTTGTGTGGAAATCATTCCGCTTTTGCAGTTGTTGCTGTCGCTGTTGTTGTAGTTGCTGAAGTTACCCTTGGACAGTGGTGCAGCTGTAACGCAAACTCGAAGCAAAAAAAATAAAAAAAGAGCGAGGATATTAGGAAAAATTGACAGTATTTAAGTCGAGGGAATAGATGAGTGGCCAGGGTATATGTTAGGCGATCAAACTTAAAAAATCCAGGACTGATTAGAAAATGGATCTATCGACCATCAAGGAAATCACTTTCTGTGGTTTCATCTACAATACTAATGCTCTGAGAGAAAGAACCAATAGGTCTGCATCTGGCTAAAGTATATCATCTGAATTATCATTGGCAATAAAATTCTCATCTTGTCATAACCATCAACGTAATATGTAGGCCTTGCCATTGAGTACTGAATTCTGGCATGTAGTGTGAGAAAATGTATAAAGATATGCAGTAATACTGTAATTGTTTCATTACTTCTGTAGGTTAGATTCAAGAATTTCTGAAGGTAAAGTACATATATATAATGTTATATAGATAGATAGATAGATAGATATAGATATACATGGAGTTAGAACTCAGCGCGCATGCCGCGGCATGTGTGATGCAATAAATAAAGTAACACAGCTTGATTTTTAAATGTGTTCTTGAGTTACCAAAAAATAACGGCTTACTCTGTTACAGTAAATAGATCGCGTGAATTGGGAACTTGGAACACGGTCAAAAGAACTATACCTTATCATTCTGGCCGTAATGGATATTTTTTCATGTACATCGACGAATTAGTCATAGTTTTGGGAAATTAGTACAAATTACACTGTACTTTTGACAAGTTTCATTGCATTAGATTTAGTTTTGCTCACCTCAGTACATAGTCTTTTATTAATTAATGTGGCGTCGTCTTAAAAAAACTGACTAAATAAGGGAAACAGTAATGCAAGAAAATATAGAAAAAATCGTCAAAAAGATTTGAATACAGGTGGCAATACAAGTAAAATCTCATTTATATTTAGAGAATATACCGTCAGCGATTCCAAGATTTTCTCGTTATGTAGAACAAAAATCTCAAATACTTTGTTTAATCAGTCTTGAATGCTCAACTACTATGATTAAATTTTCCTAAGAAGCTTTTCAGAGTAAGCAATTAAATCAAAGGCATCAGTGACTATACAAGCACATATGTATAGTATAGTTTGGCCACTGGCCAAGTAAACATGAGATAACAGATCTAATAAGATTTCTAATGTAAACACTGAATGGGATTTTGGCAACAGCATATATTTATAATATAGGCTTATTACAGTGTACCAAAAACGTGTTTAACATTTGACAATGTGGACGTTAACGAATTTAACACTTTAATTACAAAATTGTTAAGTTATATTAAAATAAATTGTACAAGTGCATAATAAACTTGTTCACGTAGATTTGGATGACGCCATCTATTGGCCAAAATACAGTTACTGCAACAAGTACCAGTTTAATAAGTGGCTTTGGGTCAGGAGTGGGTCTATAAATCAGGTGTAACATAGAGGAGCATGACAACCACACGTCCGTGGCGAGATTACACTAACAAAGGACTGATTACAAAGGGTAAATGCACCTGACACTTAAACACACTTCCCGTAAAGAACAATGATAACATTCTGCAGTCAACATGCCTGGCAGTAATCATGAAACAAAGCACCAAAAAAAACCGCTTTACGGCGAAACTAAGCATTCGGGCGTGTATATTGCAGTTATTATAAATTTGTACGTGTCAAATCCCATAATTACTAACTTCCGATTGTTTGAGCTACTTGGCTGAAAGACTCGGATAATGGAAACAGTTTTTTGTGATACCGATTTAGTTAAATAATGCTGTTCTTGGACTGTATGTTTGCGATGCGAAGTTTGTGGTGTGTAACGCAGCCATCAATGTATGCATACGTGATTATTTTTAGTAGCTCAAATTTTATTTGAAATCTTGAATAATGTTAATTTGTAAAGGAAATGGTCAAACATAAAAGTTTAATTTTATTTTTACACTAAAGAAGTTCCAATCGTTTAGGCGTTATAAAGTGGCCTGGAGTTTTAGTCTTGAAATTTTGAAAGACTTTGATCGTAATTTTCCCTCTAGCATTTGTCTGAAGCGGTCGCTAATAATCCTAAATTTGACGCGAGGTTTTTTTGGACACAGAACGCGATTTTCATTTTTCTCCAATATTTTTTGTGTTGTAACTAACTGCAACTTTGTAACCATATCACCATAGTTTTTGTAAATTGTCTAATTGATTTTCTTCATTTTAAAGCAAGCTTTTCCAGCAAGCAAACATGGAATGTATCCGGCATCCAGATGTCTAATGAGTCACTATGTTTGCTTGTGACCATAGTCACATTGCATATGTGTATTTGCTAAGGGAAAAGCAAATCAATAAAAGGAAAATAATGCCACACCGCCGTGAATTCAGCATGATTAATCAGCAATAATATTTGTCAAATGCTATTCTCACAGCGCATTGGTCGCGCCATGACAACCGAGGCTTCTCTTTTGTGGAGAAGTTGATAGGTCTGGTTGTCGTTTCTTGGTTGTAGTGTAGGCACGTGCCACACAGACGTTTGCCGTTTCTACTCGCCCTACCGATTTTACCTCGGGGCTGAAAAAACACCTGGATGTGACAAAAGTCTGGGTAGAAGTGCAAGTCAGTTGCCATTGATCATTGATGATCAGGTGAGCCAGGTCGGCATTACCCACACGAATGTTCGCAGGAAACTAGAGTAAATAGGGCAGAACTTATTGCTTATCCTTGTAAATGTTAGGAAACAAACCATAGTCACTAGATCTAAAACAGCCATATTGCCTTGAAAATTTTTAACATGATAACAATTTTAACAAATGATAAAAATTTTAACAAGCTTAATTGATACCTGGCACGAGTTTTCAACTTGCCAAAAACGAGTTCAAAACTTTTATGCTAGTTACATGCGTTTTTCTCCTAATTTTAACGAAAGTTTGTCAACTATGATTAGTTTATTTCATTGCAGCCTTTTAGAGTTTGCAGTAAAGTATTTTTAATTTAAGTCGTAAAAATGTACAATATATAAATGACTGTATGACAATATTGTGAACTTATGCCTATAAATTACATTTTTCTACTTCAGTTGCTAATGTGTATTTGCTTCATCTAATCTAACCGACACTCTGTAAACTGAGTCAGTTTTTGTATTTAAAAAGATAGAAGTGCTTCTGTGTTATTGAACTGCTAAAACTGCTGATACATACGAGTATTGTGTAGAGAATCTACATTCCTTACACTGATTTTCCATATTATATGTGTGCTTGGATTTCTGCAGCTATAGAACCATAATAATAATTATTTAAGTAATCAGTTGATAAATAGTGCCGTCTACAATAGTCAGCCAATCAAGAATGTGGCTTATCTAATTAATATTAATAAAACGATGAACACGAGTGTGCTCAGGTCAGTGATCAATATTGATGCCATCATCAGAAATATTCTCGGCAATAAATGACAAAACCAATTATATGGCATCTCTTGCAGAAACGAGAATAATTATCGCAAAGTGTAACAGCGTTTGCTAATGGGTTATGCATTCGAATGTGCGTGCGGCGCTATCAAATGGGCAACTTGCCATATGGTCAACGAAAACGCTTCATTGCCTTTCGACATAAAAACAGCATTTCCAAGGAACAATTCAGCAAATTTGGCAAAAATGCGGCGAAAAATATGGTGGAAAATCATTATTAATTTTTGTGCGTTCGCTTAGTTGGCAGTTATTAATGCACTTTCTTTGCGTGCAAAAGGCTGTCATAAAGCAAGCAATCTAATTTGTCATCCTTAATTACTATACAGTCAGAATTGCCCTAGAGTCTTGCGTGCAAATGTTAATAATTATTGCTAAACTGAAACGATTTAATGGGTTTTAACCTCAAATCATGCACAAGGCCCATATCGGCTTGTTTTTCTGATTCCTGTCTGCTATGCCCATAACAAGTTTGGCAGCTGACAAAGCAAGGAAAACAAATTTGCCTGGAAAGAAAATCGAGTCAGAGGGTTTTGTCACCTGCCAGGCGCTGTCACGCCGCTGATGGTCTAATGCGCATGCGTAATGGACAGCACTATTCAGATAATGCTGTTGACAAAAGCTTGGGCTTGCTGGAATACAATTTATCTTATCATTAAATGCGTTGTGTTTCCTTTAAATGTGCATTAGACCATGTTTCCGCGGTAAAACCTAATAATGCTGGCGAAATTAAATACAATACAGGAACGTTTATTACTTTTCGAATAGTGCGACGCAGTACCAATAGGTAAATTTGATGTGTTGTTGCATTTTTTTTATTATTAAATTAATTGCAACAAATTAGATTGTTAATTAATCACAACGAATGGGATGCATTACGTTGTTGTTAATCTCTTATTTCTGAAGTAATGCCTGCATGTGATAACGACTCGCCTAATGGCGTTTGCGATAAAAAGTAATTTGTGGATAGTCAACTTTCATTTATTTATTTTTATCTTCTTTCAGATGCTTGATTGAGTATGTTACCAGTAAATTTGCAATGACGGATTATTTTGTTTGGAATAACGTCATTATTGGAGACGAAACTCAGGCGGAGCAAACGCTGATTGAACTAGGTCCACTGACCGAAACCTATTTGGAAGAGATTCTTCTCTCTTGTGCAGAAACGGGTTCATCCGAGAAAATTAGCACCGCCAGTGATGTCACCAATTACCACCACGTGACTACAACCGTCCAGTGCAACAGCGAAGTGCTTCACCGCGTGACGACCCAGTGTGACAGTGACGTCACAAAACTAGAGCGTGTTCGCCAATGCCGGCGCAAATATGATCAGCATATGTGTGACGTATGTCAAGTGACGTTCACGAAGCGCAGTAACTTGACGAGGCACATGAGAATACATACGGGCGAGAAACCTTACAAATGTGACTTGTGTGAAAAAACTTTCCGATTCACAGGAACGCTGAATATGCATACCAGAACACACACAAAAGAAAAGCCTTACAAATGCAGTTATTGTAGTAAGATGTTTAGTCGCATTGACGGTTTGACAACGCATAGTCGCATTCACACTGGCATTAAACCGTACAAATGTGACATGTGCGATAAGACATTTGTTCACTCAGGTAACTTGAAGAGGCACAAACCCACGCACAGCAAAGTAAAGCCATGGCTAAAAAATATTGATGAATGAATAAGATGACTGTCAATTTATCAGGATGTCATTTAATATGGCCTATAAATCGGATAGCTGTAATGTAGTCCTGTGTGTTTTTCAAGGCTACAAGCTTGCATGTTTTAGTATCGAAGTTCCATGCTACAGTTCTTTTCAGCTCAAGTTCAATTTGTCTTACACGATAAGATAATGCAACTAGTAAAATACTAAGTAATGAAACGCCCATAGTCAGATAGACTCACGATTGTTTTCTATGTAGTTCGATACACTGTAAGCTGGAATCCAGCACTCACCAGTGCAGACTACACTAAAGTTGAATGGTTGCGGTAGAACATGAATCTTTCTCATTATTAAAGTTATTCTTCTAAGATGAATAACTTAACCGTCGGTCCGTCCGAGACTAAGGCACGCTTGGATGTGTCGCACATAGAGAGAAATAGCCAAAGGCAGAGTCGCTGTAGTGAAATTAGTAGCCCAGAAGAAGTCACTCATTCATCTACTAACAAAAGATGGGCATTGTTCTACAGCTTTGTGCCAAGAATGTATTAATTAAAAACAATAGAATAAGACGATAGAAGTAAACTGGCTTAAACTGATCCAGAAACTTATTTCTTCATGTTTTGTAAAATTTTATAGCCTAAAGCCGGTTTTTTTATTTGCATTGTTAATTTATCAGATTTTGTTATTACTTTATTTTGTTTTAAATGTATCGCTTTGCAGCGTAACCGAGAAATGGCGATTTGAATAAATGTCTACAAAAATTGCTGTTATAGAATATCATGCAGTTGTTTAATAAGACTTATAACTTATAAGATTACTATGCAGCATCCATAAATTTCATATTCTATCAAGTACACTCAATTAATAATTAAAGTTAATTATTAAATTATTATTAATTATTATAGGAACTGCCTACGTTTTGGCGTGCGCGTTTTCGGTGCACTATGCCCTGCGTAGAGTAGGCACCAAACGCCAAACAGGTTCTGATGCAGACAGGTGCTACATGTACAGGATTTCCAGTATGCTAACGAACAATGCAATGTAAAGAGCACTTCAAAAGAAAAGCAACGCGATATTAATTCCAATATAAACTTATAATGTTAATTATACAATTTTAGTTGCAAAATTTATGCTGCTGTAATAGTATAATAATTGTCATTAGTCGACTGAACTATAGAGCAATTGACAGAGTTGTAAGTGCGTCCGTTGTCATGGGTCGTGGATCACTTTGGTCACCATTTTCCGGGGGGTCATATGGGTGCGAGTCTGAACTCTGACCCAAGTAACCCAGGTAAAAATGATCGCCATATTTTCTTAAAGAAAACGTTTTAAGTTTATTTTTAAGTGAAATAAAATCACGTTAGAATTTACAGAAAACCACATTACTGCAGTTTCTAAAGCAGTCGCTTTTTGTAAGAAGAATAAAAAATTATAAAGGATTATCAGATTAGCAGGTAGAACAGTGAAAAGACAATACGTTCTAAAGAAAGTAAAAGTAATGGCATTCACAAAGGACTTTTAGTACTGTGCAAACTTTTATCCTTCCTGTTGAATACTGTAAAAAATAAAGTTAGAAATGCTTGTTTGAACCCCTTACAGTGCAATTGCATTTTATGTAATTACATATCATATCATATGTAAAATTGCTTATTGCCGTTATTATACAAGTATAATAATTATGTATAACCAGATAAAATTCACAAATAGTTTTGAAAATTGGTTTTGAAAATAAATACCAATACAAGCGACATTTCAATATAAAGCTAATACACCTATTGCAAATGATATCAAATAGCAAATAAATAGTACATATAATTATATAATACAAATTTACAGCTTGTTAGACGAGGGTTTCCTTGATAATAAGCCAGGAAATGATCTTGCCTCAAGCTCATTCCGGCTTGTAGTGTGCTGAAGTATATAAAAAAGTCAAGCAGCTGAATGCTAGCTTTAAAGCCAGTTGTTCAAAATTCTGATTTAATAGCTGATTAGTCGCACAGTCGTAGGTATTCCATTCAATTCAATAATTTTTTTATTTGGCTAATTTGCATCACAAAACATTACAACTATATACATGACGATAATAAAAACAGGTACGGTTTGAAAATTATACAAATCAGCCCCGAGGAGAGTAAGAGAGTAAGCTCCTGCAACTGAACAAAGTGTCAGGTAATGAATAGTTAAAGTTTGTTTTCTGTAGAATAATAACTTGGAATAAAAGCCACCAATCGATTTACGTACTGATATACAAATTATAGGCCTTGCAGGCTGCAAGGAAGGTTTCTATGATTGCAAGACGTCTAAGGTAGGCCTGTTGTACATGTTTGTGTCGTTAAACTATTTCAACACTGCACTAAATAGACAGCAATATTATGGTCAACTAAATAATGTACAATATAGAACCGCGCTTTCGGTCACTGTACATTTAACTGACTGTTCAAACAAACGAGAAATGCCTCTATTTCTTTAACAGTCACGTGACGAATCAGGTAAACTCGATTTCTGCTGTGAACGTGAGAGTGTAAGGCGGCTAGAGCTAGTGTTCCTGGTTAACGTTCTGTATGTGAGAGAGTTCTCTTTGCTTTTGTACAGAAATTCTTAATGCAGGGAGGCTTTTGATGAATAGGTAAGTTGTCAAAATTTTCTTATATTGCAGTGAAATTCCAAAAAGCACTTATGGCACGTGGGTGCATGCAATAAATGCTGTGCTTTGACTTTAATATGACGAAACGGCTACGCCTAGTGTGCTACAGTAGGATTATCTGTGGTACGACCAGCATTTGCTCAATGATACTATATAGTGCTGCTCAGTATACCTAATTGGCGAAATACCGGTTTTGTAAGGAAAAATGTGTCTGCGATCTTGATTGCTTACATAATTTATATCGATCGCAATTTTTAAAGAGTGAAATGTTCGTTATGTGAGGATTGTTATGTTCTTCAATAGCATAATACAACTTAGCTGCTTCTCGCGTATTTCCAAAAACTTCCTGCAGTTTGAGTGCGTGACTAATTAATCAACGATGTGGAACATCTATGAACAAGTGTGTGTATATGTGGCGTTTTGCATGCTCTAATTTATAGTTACTCATTAGTTAGATTTCATGAGTGGCCTGAGTGTAATTGTGGATTTAAGAAACGCATTTAATTAGACTTGCATTGTATTACATGAATGAAGATAACTGCTTGTGGACCCAGTCGTTTTTCCACACTGCATTCGCAAACTCGGAATCTTGGAATAAGCTACACAATTTATCCAGGTCAGTTACACTGTAATCTAATTGTTACCAATAAAGCTGTAAACTGTGTATATAAGGGTGTGCTAGATGCATCGACGGGGATTTAAAAAGTGCACAAAAAGGCGAGTAAGCGCAGCCTGTATTATGTGTTCTTTTCAACTGCCTGATGTGCTTATTTGATTCTCAGTCACTGGAGAGAGCTAGATTAATATGTCATTTCGTAAAGTTGTGGAAACAGCACTATGGAGTATGGATGTTGTATGTTTATAACAAGTGTAAATTCTGCTCGGGCGCGCTAGATGTTAGTGTATAGAAACTGACAGAAGTACGTGCTAACACTAATAAACATACCCCATTAATCAGTGATTCAGCCCCTGGAAAACGGATTTTAATGACCTAGAAATTTCTGTTTTGGACAAGGCTAATTGTTGGCTATGGGTGCGTATACATTGCTATGTAAGTGAAGACAACGAGGGAATGAGAAATAAAATATTATATAAGCGAAGATTATGGGCAAAAAATACGACTTGTAGGCCGGCTGTAATCATAAAGAATTGAGTAGGCTTGTGTTTCTTGTGGCTACACATGACATTGGACTTGCATCCTATATAGCCTTGTCAAATCAAGCTTTCGAATTAATGTTTTTAAATGTTCCGTTGTTTTTGCTTAATGTTGTTTTGAGTTTGTTCCGCTGAAAAATTTCTTTTGCATTTTCAGTTAACAAGTCTAATAAAAGTCTGACATGGCGCAACCTCAGCCGACTACAGTTGTTGTGGCTCAACCAGTACAACAACCAAAAACGACTGTGATTACTACTCAGAAGTCTGGAGTCAACCACTGCCTGCACTGCATCATCTCTATATTCTTCTTTCCATGGATAATTGTGTGGATTTACTGTTGCTGCGCAGAGAAGAAAAAGACGACAACTGTAGTCCATCAATGATGATAGATGATGATCTTCGTTACAGGTTTTCAGTTCAAAAACTGTAGTGTAATAGAATCGTATACCACTTGTTCTTCTCTTCTGTACAATGTGCATCTCGTGTTTGCCCATTTTGAAAAATTATGCTTTGCAAAAATCATTTTATTGAAATTGGAAGCTGTCAGAGGTTAGAGAAGCAAGCATCATTTGTGTGCACCGTTATGTTTCATAACAGTATTTATACATGTATAAGAGACCTTAAGTCTCTTGAGGTTTATTCAGGAACTAGAATTTGTAGTGATAAAATATGTAGAATTGACAGTTGCATGATCATTGCAACAAAACAACAAAATCATGTAGTATAGGCTTTTTGGAATTTTGCATGTATAATTTTGCCTTTTCTTATTATGTAAATTCAATAAAGTGCACAACTTGTAAACTTATTTAATGTTAGCTAAAAATTACTGTTTACTTTATCAATCAGACTTAATGAATATTCCAAAACTAACATTTTGAATTAGTTTTTTAGTATTCCTTTGGCTTTTCTTGATGTATGTTGTACTTCATTTATTTAAACTTGGTCATCTTTTTATAATTATGTAGCGATTATACAGTTATAGGTCATTTAGTCATAACTAGCATTGTAATTGACAAAATGAATGTGTGATTTCACGTGTATACTGTAGCTGTTCCATATAACTTTACTAAGCAAAATAGATAAATTGTATTTACAAATATGTTTGAAAATTACAGCTGTATTGCAGTTTCTTTATTTTTCCACTCCAAGCAGCAGTTATCACTAGGTTCTGCATTCTATTTCTCCGTCGACCAAGGAGCAGACAACTTACGGAACACTTGATACCAGCTAAAATAAAAACTTGCATTACTAAGATACAAGAACATAAAAAAATGCTTAAGTAAACAGAATTTCAACAAACTTTTCCATAGCGCTGTTTTCCATAGAACCTGCTATAAAACTTGTATACAATTCACAGATACTTATAATTGGTATTGTCCAATATTAGGAAAAATACAGGCCTACTCTTCTGAATCTTTCCTGCTGTACCAGTGTAGTCAAGATACTGCGCCAGACTTTATACCCCCAAAATTAAAAGCAAACGTAGATTTTATTGGATTTTGTTGCTTTTATAAACTTAAGCACAAGTGTTATAATTTTTCCTTGTCGAATTTGTAACATTAAGTTTATCAAGTCAATGACAAAAATGACTTTCAAAGACCTTGTATAGAGTTTATCTCTCAGGCTCTGTTACCAGTTTGTTCATTTGTGTATTTTTCTTCATTATTTTAATTTGCTGTTTTTTGAATTATTAACATTTTCTGTGTGCTGTATGTATAATGCGAATATGACTCCAGGTGCTGCTTCATTCTCACAAATTGCTTAATTTAAAATAAATTTTATGCAGCCCAATAATGCAAACAGATTTTTCTACATAAAATTATTAATATCATAGCATGATTGGCATGTACATATTTCTTTGTTTTATTTGTTAATTATGCACTATAAAATGCAAAATTCGTTTAAACAAGTAAGCAAAATTGCCGCAAACAAAATTGTTTTAGCAAAGATGTTAGCCAAACCCAAACCCCACAAAAAAGCATTATTGTTAGCTTTTAAAATTATTGCAATTGGATTTTAACATTTTTTTAACAACATAAAATAATTTTTTCGACTATTACAGTCGCAATTAACAGTTGAGGTTAAATATGTTAATACTTGCTGAATTAATATTATATTGCCTAGCAACTGGTCAGCAGATGAATTATTAAAATTTCTCTATTTAGAGGCAAAGTTATGGGGTATTTCGTCTTCTGTTTTCCCGCCTGGCTCGCTACCATCCCATCCCTTCCCCATCAGTCGCATACAATCTCATCTTAATTGACATTTTTAATTTTATACCATATTACGCATACTATTGATTTAACCAGGGTTAGAGAAACAAATAATAGTGATGGTTACTAGTGGAGAGTCTGCGTCACTTCCAAAAAGTCCCGTATTTTCCTATAACTAAGTAACAAACAACAAACTAACTAACAAGCTAACTAAATAAATAAATAACTAAACAACCAACTAACTGACTTATATCCTTTTCAGACGGCAAATGCTGAGTGTTCACACGGCATCCCAAAACATTTTCAACATGTCTTCTTCAAATCATTTTGAAACGGCTTTGTAACTTGGGTGATAGTTTTTTTATAAACATGTTTTTATTTTTTAAGCTTTTTTGGTTACAGTCACAAACTGTTTTAGAAACCTCGGTTTTAGAAACGAAGTTTTTGAAATGTCTAGGAAGACAGCCAGAACGTTATAACCGGTACCCAATGGTTGGTAGATCTTATGTACGAAAAAAGAAGCTGAAAGCCTGTGCAATCGTTGGATTTAAATGCATAATTTCTAAAAGTGAGTAAACCGCTAACAATAAACAGGTAACAGTTTAAATGTTTGTACACTTATCTCTAGAACTTTGGACAAACATGGAAGAGGTGAGACTGGTCTATAGTTATTTTTAGCTGACGGTCATCATCTTTTTTCACTATCTGACATACATTAGCTCTCTTCCAAGTTGAAAGGTTGATATTTAAATAGCTCTATTATACAGACTACATAGAGAATCAGATAAGGAAGCTTGGTATCTCTTTCAGAATTAATTCGTTGTGCAATGGTTTCCAGATGCTTTAGAAATATTTAAACCTAGAAGTTGGCAGAGATATTTATGTTTATCAAAATAGTGTCAGTATGCCTACATAATTCTTATTAGTATAAGCATCTATATATCAACGTCAGTAACTTGTTTTGAAGATATTCGGAACTTTCATTAACGTTTGGCAGTAAGCTTAGAAGATCCCAATCAGCGTTATTTATGACATTTTTAAGACGCCTACTTGGCGTCAGCATAATAAAAAATTTCTATGGAAAGCAGTAGGTAAAACTGCCCTTAATGACGTACGGCATAGAGCAGGACAGTGATCGCAGTTACCTATTGGGCCAACGTCAAGCATTGTAAAAACCTGTAAAATCTGTTATAACAAGAGCTAGTAAGGCACAAGAACGGTCCGTTAAATTCAAATAGTATATATGTTTTATGTATTTCCAGCGACATCATCACCGCCGTTAGAAAACCATTTACTACATGTTGCATTAAAATCGCCTACGAACATAAACGAGTAGTTGTCAAAATATGCAGGCAATTTTTGTAATATACTATCATGCGACAATTGAACGTCATCGATGAATGGTTCTATAAAATCAATATTTGGTATGTTGGCGATCTGTAAACTACACGGATATAAAATGTATGTTTACCTGTAATAACTTCGAGGCTCATAATCTCTTGATTAAGAAGTTCATATAGTCAGTAACTAGTAAGACGAAAGGCAAGAAGTGTTATGGTTCTTTATTAAAAAAAGACAAAAGACAACTGTTTGCAAGCAACCAAGACATAAATTGGATCTTGTCACGAAATTGCTTTGTTATAAAATTACGCCATTTTGCACGAGGTCTCCTCATTGCACAAATCAGCTCCGTTCTACTAATTGCCTTTATATTCTCCCGAACTTATAAAAACCTTAAAAAGGCAATTTGTACAAGTTAAGCACAATTACTCAATGCTACAGTTACCATTCTAACTGCCTCAAACAAACTAAGAAGCAACTTGCAATTGCACAAATTTTGAAACTATAACAAGGTTATTAACAAAGCTCCATCCACACTATTACATACTGCTGCCAATATGCTCTTAATTAACCTTGTCAACCAATACTAAATACATAAGCATAGCTAACACTATATTATGTACTAAACTCTAAGATCTAGTGTTTCACATTTGCATTGCAAAACCCTCTTGCAGTACAACTCTGATGAAAGTATATAAGCCATCTAAACATACAAATTTTTCAAAAATTAAGGCATGAAACTTTTAACTATAATGCCAAATGTAATCTAAACAATCTAAACATCAAAAATCTTAGGAGGAACTGACTTTCTCCCTGAACGAGTATAATAAGCTGGCACATAAGACGAGAGTCCTAACTCAACATCAAATTAAATTCAGAATCACTGCTGTCACTACTTTCTTCATCGGACTCAACTAAATCATCTACGTCTGAATCATTTGCAACATCATCATCATCAACAATCACATCATGGATTACATCATTAACAACATTATGATTGTCATTTCTAACATCAGGAAGTTGCCACATGTGATCTACATCTACACATACATTTTTATCGGCACATGCATCAGCTGGTTCTGCACCTCCCGAACTTGATTCAAGCTGAATTACATCATTAGCTTTATCAACATTTACATTACACAGTTTTAAATGATTTCCATGAACTATTATGGCTTACCATTTGCTGACTGAATTACATAATCAGGTGCTAAATTTTTAACAACTTTATACGGCCCTTCATACCGTTTAGCTAATTTCTTTTTTCTATCACGCTTTACAGCAAATACTTTCAGCATAACTTTATCACCAACTACTATTAAGCCTCTAGACTTTGCTCAACCTCATACGGCTATTCTGTTACAAAAGCTGTTTTCTCTTTGGCATCCAGTTCTAAAGGAATCTGCCAGTAACCTGCTTTCTGGTCCAGTGTTGTAAACCAAGCTGCGTTTCCTACACTATTGAGTAGCTGATCCATCCCTGGAAGTGGAAACGAACTTTTATGTGTAACAGCATTCAAACGTCTGTAATCTACGCAGAATCTATATTTTCCATCATGATGCTTACGGACAAGGACTATCGGACTTGCCCATGGTGACTCGGTTTCTTTTATCACCTGCTGCTCTAGCATCTCCTTAAGCTGTTCATCGACTTCCTGTTTTAAATGAACTGGCACGCGATATGGCTTTTGCTTTATAGGTGGTCCTGTTACCTTAATTGCATGCTCAACACTATGCACTCGTCCTAGCTCACCATGCAAGGAGAAGATATCTTTGTACTCGATCAACAGATCTTGCAATTTCTGCTTCTGCCTTTTATTTAGATTGGATAAATCAATCTCCTTGATTTGCTTCAAATCACCTGCTTCCTCTACTGAAGCTTTATTTTCCTTCATAGACTCAACAGTAACAGCATTAGCAAGAGGCTCCCAATCACCAGACTGCAATCTTCCCAGCACGGAAGCCGACTGCAACACAACAGGGTGTTTTGTGAAATTCATCAATCGTACTGGAATATTCTCTGAATCAGGATTAACACAGGCTCGAGCTAAAGCCAAACCTGGAATTCCCACAACTGCTGGTTCTAGAAACATTGTACGACGAGTTACAAACGGTCGACTACTTTTTGCCAGGATCATGGTCTCAGACGCTGGTGGCAAAACAACATTTTCTCGGCAAGTGACAATGGGCACTGGTACTCCGTTTCGATATGCTGTCACAGGTGCTCCTTCTACAGTTACAGCACCACGCCCATGGTCAATGACAACATTAGCTGCTCGTAAGAAATCAATACCTAAAATCATAGCATCATCGCAATCTGCTACAATGAACTGAAGCTTGACATTCCTTGTATCAGACACAGGAATTGTAATAACAGTAGTGCCATGCACTTTCAAACTAATGCTTTGATCAGCCGCTACCACATTTACGGAAGTAGGCACAAAACTAATTCCAGCTTGTTGTACAGCTTTTAACTGATCAAAGAACGCGTTGAACCTCCATCTAATATAGCTAATATTTCTCTCTGACCCAGAGCCAGTTTCACACCCAAGCTATCATCTTCACCAGTAATTCGTCTGCTTAAAGTTGTATCACATTTCACGGCTGTTGGAGATTTAGCTAAAGTACAGTTGCGAGCTATGTGCCCCTTTTGTTTACATGCATTACATGAGGTATAACATTTTCGTGCTAGATGACCCCTCAATCCAGACTTGAAACATTTCACGCAAGCTTCTGGTGTATGCCCTGGCTTTTTGCAGTACTTGCAAACTATACTAGACTGAAGTGGCTTTTCGTGATGAGCACTCTTATTAAACTGACGTCTTGCTGTAGGCTGCTGTCTCCGTTCAACACTATTTTCTTGCTTACTAACTACATCTCTCGTAATTAGAACACTATTTAATTTCTTAATAGCTGCTTCGAGTGTATGAATGTCAGCTTCATAAAACTTTGTGCGCTGTTCTGGTTTAAGACCCTCTATGAAACGTCGTACACAAAAACGGTCAATCACATTAGCATCAGTTATTTCAGGATTAGCCGCCTGAAATAGTTTCTTAAGATCGCTTGCAATATGCGAATGGTGACTCATCTCGCTTCAGAGTTTGCTGATTAAACTGGGTAAGATACAATCATTGTGCTTGCTCAGGGCGAAAAATACACTTTAAGTGCGCTTTCAACTGTTCATAATCATTAGCTGCATCAGGTAGGGTATCTAATGCATTCTCTGCTTTACCATGCAGCAAGGCTGGCAAAACTTGGAATTTCTTAGTATTATCCCAGTTATTCGCGATTGCTACTCGTTCAAATCTCTTAATAAATTTATCAAAGTCTGAACTGCCATCGAAGCTCGGTGCCTGTACTACCGGTAATGACGCTACAGGAGCTGCTGGGACTCCAGCTACATTACCACCAACCTGGTCCAGTTATAACCATGCTTGCTATCGTCGCTGTTTCACTACTGCTTTCAAATTGCTGTTAAAACACTATAATAACATTTTATCCTTGATTCCTGAGCTTGGATCCCTGATATCCCACCGCTGTTTGTTATGGTTCTTTATTAAAAAAAAGACAAAAGACAACTGTTTGCAAGCAACCAAGACATAAATTGGATCTTGTCACGAAATTGCTTTGTTATAAAATTACGCCATTTTGCACGAGGTCTCCTCCTTGCACAAATCAGCTCCGTTCTACTAATTGCCTTTACAGAAGCTGCTTAGTGACACAAACAGAAAATTCTCCACTCACCTGACCCCAGCGATCGAGACGCTGATGTTGTTGAAACGCATCGATAAATAACTAACTCCCTTTCATCCATACCGCGGTGAATCCGTGTTTCAGTACGGCAGATGAAATTGCTTACAATGTGTAGTAGAAAAAAATTGTTGCGCTTTTCGTCTTCACGTTACAGCGTTTGCCGTTGCAGCTTTATGACATCTGACTTTAGGTTTGCGTTGCTATAACGTTGTAGTTGTTATGACATTTGTATGTGTAACACACGTAGTATAAAATCTAGGTACAATACCTACTCAGAAGCAAGTTACAAAACACAGGTAATAATAGAACTTGACAAAATTCAACACGAAGTAACCTGGAATCAAAAGTGCAAATTAAAAAAAAACTTGAATTAAACCGGTTGGCTAGTAATTATTCAAGCTTATTTAAATTAAATAACAGAAACCTAATTCAATAACTAATATTATACAATAACTAATAACTATAATTAAAGTTAAGATATAAGATACTCAGTTAAAACTAAGAGAGTTTGTTACGATGAAAGTCATACGAAGCCCACAAGGCTAACAAGGATTAACAATGAAAAAAATTGCCATCTTTTTTGCTCCCTGGCAAAGTTTTTTCCAGTTAATTCCACATCTATTTTCGCAGATGTGAAAACTCCCACTAAGCCTTACAATATTATAATAAAGTAACGATTGTAGCTTAATTTTTGTTAATGATATCTAAAAATGCAAACTGTAAAAGCTTTAAATTGTGCTAAACACGTTCAAGCTCTCTTTATCACATTTGTTCAGACTTTCAGACTGATTTCCTGATATAATATTATTGTTGTTATGAACGTGACGTCATCAGCTCAGCTTCTTAAGTCATCCCTTTATTAAGATTTTAAATTTCATTATTGACTAAGTTTTCATATGAGACAAGCAATACTAGCACGTCTTATATGCGGCATGGTAGTGCATAGTTTTAAGTAAAAAGGTGAGTAAACCGTGATATTACGCATCTTTTCAATTGCCCGTCGTGCTGATTCTCAATTACTATGGACACTAAATCGGTGCGCCTAACAATACAAATTCTGTTTGGGCGTGCAAGATATTACTGTATAAACAAGTTTGACTTGAACTGTTGTCGCATCAAGGTTGTGGATTACAAATAGCGTCAATGTTGAAAATGTGATTCCGTCAATTAATGCAGAATTCGTTCTACACCTTCTTATACCTTTACCACATCTATTTCAGAAATGTCCATGTCAATTTCAGATTGATTCAGTCGATTTCAGATTTGCTCAAGTCAGTTTCAAATTTTCCCAAGTCAGTTTTAGAACTTCCTTCATAGTACACAATGACTGAGGTAATTATTTTTTGGCATTCTACAAGTGCTTTTACACCCATTTATTTGTTATTAATCATCATGTCTAATCGTCGTAGTTGCTCACGAATATCTAGGAATGGCTGAAAAAGAATTGTAATTGTAAGTGTGCAAATGAAGAAAACTGGAGATACCTAGCAAGACAGTAAAAATAATGTTAATAAAAAGACAGCATACATTTGGATCAGAAATGCGGAGCATCTACATAAAAAAGGGAAGCAGCACACAAGACTAAATAAATTTTTCGGAAATAGAAACAAATTCCACACTAATAATAAGGCTGCTGACTGAAAAATCACAAACCAGTTTTCGAGTAAATATATCGAAATGAACGATGCAAATATTATTTAGAAAAAAGACTGGTCGTTTTAAAGAAAAGTCATACGATCGTCACGAAACTGCACGTGATTAGACTAGAATGAATTCCACATCAATTGAAGGAGTCGGATTTTCGATCCACCACTTTTAATTCAAGTTGGCAACGAAAACATCATTTTCGAAAAAACCTAAGGCGAGATGAAACTTTACAAGAATACACTAGAATAAATTCCTCCACCAGAATTTGGATTGATGAAATCAGCCTGAACTTGTTTTGTAGGCATTCAGCAGGTGGAGAACAAAATGGAAAGCGACGGTTATTAAACAGCAACCTGTAGAAAACCTAATTTTGAGAACACATTATTGCCGTTGTGTCAGCTTATGAAAGTTGTATGTATTACCACACGAGGTGGAACCTTTATTGCAGAAGTAGCCAGGATCGGTATATTAGAATTTCCGGACAATTTGCCTTTGGACATTGTGGAAAGTTCATTCAGCGATCATTGTGTGTTATAATACACCATTCAAAATTGGAAAAATGCAGCGCTGGGCTTGTCGTGAATTTCTCTTTTCACGGAATTTCAGTATACTAGTTTAAAACTAAATCACAAAACACCTTAACTCAAAGTTAAATTTCTATAAATTTTAATTTCATATGTTTTTATAGAATCAGTAACACAACCGTTTTTCCTAGAGTTAAAGCCACACCTGACTCAAAACTGGTCTGAAAAAAGTTTTACTCAAACAAGTATTCTTCCACCAGTCAAAACTTGGGAAAAAGTAGTGCCAATTATTTGGTTTGAAGACATTAATATTACTAGAGACTTGTGGACTTATTCAAGTTCACAACACTCGGGGAGGAGGAAGATGTAAAAAAACAAGGTTCTCCATTCCATTCACTTAAAATATGTTATAAGTTACTGTTAAATAGCAATGGTATTGACAAAACAACAAAAATGTATGGTCTTTTCCTTTAAATTTTAAAACATGAAACATTCCAGCTTGAAAAATTACTTTTACATTACACATTACTTTAATGATGCAAATCTGTTACTGGTGTGGCAAAGCTTGACATTAAATCAAACTGAAATTATATCAGATCAAAACAAAAATGTTATTTGTAAGATACAATGTTAAGCAGCAGATTTTCCTTAACTAGTTTCTGGATTCGTCTTCCGGCTTCCTTCCTCGATGCTCTTGGCAAACTAGTTAGGATACTTTGCTGACTTTCCGTTTGTTCCATGGTTTCTGATTCGACTGATGAGCTCTTGGTTTCCTCGCTGTAACTTTCCAGAGGAATTAGTAGATTGACAGGTCGGTTTACTTCTTTCTTTGATGGTAACTGTATTTTAACTGATCTCACTTTGCCATCTCAGCTGTATGTATGCTGAATTACTCCTCCGAGTTTCCAATTTCCACGTGGGGTGTTTTCCATTTCGATGAGGACAACTTCTCCAACTGTTGGCTGCCGTTTAATATCACCTTTTCCTGATTTATGATGAACATTGAAACGTTCTCGCAACGACTGTGGGTATTCATGTGACCATCGGTTCCAGTAATCCGTCAAAATTTGATTTTGCTTTTCTCTGATTTTGCACAAATTTTCACTCGTTGATAATCTTTCTAAGATAAAATCTGGATCATCTTTTGGCTTTAATGGTGGATCAGGCAAAATTCCTGAAAATCCAGGATTCAAGAAATCTACTGGTCTAAGTGGTTGCCAATCTGCAGGATCATTTGACACATAAGTTAGTGGTCTGGTATTTACCAAGGCTTCTATTTCGCAAAGTGTGGTTTCCATTTGTTGTGCCATTAGTAATTTTCGTCCAAGGGATTTCTTTAAGGCAGATTTGACTGTGGCTACCATTCTTTCATAAAACCCTGCTTGCCATGGACTGAGTTCGGGCACAAATATCCATTCTATTCTATGCAAGCTCAAGTACTGATTTACTTCTTTATCATCAGCCAGATTTTTCCATAGAAATTTCAGATAATTGTCAGCAGTATGAAATTGTTTTGCATTGTCCGAAAATATTTTCTCAGGCAGGATTCGCCGGGAAACAAATCTCCGAAAAGCATCTAGAAAAGACACAGTTGTCATATCTAAAACTAGTTCAAGATGAACTGCTCGACAGAGCAAGCATGTTATTAGTACACACCATGCCTTCTTATTTGTGTCGTTCTTCAAGAAAACTGGTCCAAAATAGTCCAGTCCAATTATGCTAAATGGCAAAGCTCTTGCCAGCTTTTCTTCTGGAAAAGGGGGAAACGCTGGACGAGAGAATGGTCTGCCAGAATGTTTTTTGCAAATCATGCAGTCCTTTAATACTTGGTTTATTTCAACACGTCCTTTGGGTATCCAATATCTACGTCTGAGTTCAGAGAGCGTATGGTTTGTACGTCCATGTAATACTGCTTCATGGACGTCCTTTATAAACAAGCTAGTAATCCAATGTTTTCTAGGAAGCAACACTGGATAAGCGCTCTCTTCAGTGTGTGACTGGTAAAATCTGCCACCACATCGAATTAATCCAGATGAATCCATAAAAAGACCTAGTTGTTGTTGAAGAGTGGTTTTTCTTCCCTCAAGAATTGCAAATTTTTCATTGTTGTAGTACTGTGCCTGCAATCTTTTTAACCACAAATGTTCTGCATAACGAGTTTCTTCTCCATTTATTTCTGAATGATCGGAAATTATTCTTACACTGTCCCCAGTGTTTTCATTTGTAAATTTCAATCCTCTATTTGTTCGAGTATTGAGAATCCTTTTAACAAACTTGAGACAAACTACAGTCACGCGAAGTACTTTCTGAAATGATGAAAATCGAGTGTCACACATTTCAAGTGGCAACGTTTCACAGTTCAGTAGTTTTACATTGTCACTAGTCAACATCATTGTGGATTCGGGTTTTCTATCATGCTCTGGGTTTTCAGTCGGCACTATAAAATCTGGCCATTTTTCCACAGGCTCAAATAGCCAGGGCGGTCCACTCCACCAGACATCATTTGACATCAAATTCTCTGCAGATGTTCCTCTGCTCAGTATATCTGCTGGATTTTGCTTGGTGGGGACATATTTGAATGTCACAGCTTCAGCCTTTTGAATTTCCTGAACCCTTATTTTGTACAAAAGGTTCCAGTTGCCTTTTTGAACCAATCCACTGTAGGACAACTTGTGAATCACAGTATAGTGTTTTACCACTCACAGGAAGTTTGAGTTGGTTTTCCGCAAAGGTCATTGCTCGAATACCTATGAGAACTCCCATTAGTTCTAATCTTGGTATTGTAAGTTCTTTGCCCTTTTTCTTCGAATTCACAGGCCTTAGACGCACTTTTGCGAAGATCAAGGAGCTATTCATGGTTGTAGGTGATGACTCAACCAAGTAGACACATGCTCCATAGCAAGTTGAAGATGCATCAGTAAATGTTACCAAATTGTAGGATGCAGATTGGTCAGCCATGGTGATTCTTCGTGGTATCAAAACATTATCGATTGGTTTAACCGAATCGACTATTTCTTTCCATCTTTTTTCGTACTGTTTGGGAACAGAATCATCCCACAACAAGTTTTCTTTCCACAAATCTTGGAACAGCAGTTTAGCATTCACAATTGCTGGACTCCACCATCCCAGAGGATCGAATACCGAAGCAACCATTTTCAGCACATTCCGCTTTGTCAAATGCTCAGATGTGGTAAAACCTGTAGGCATATTAATCAGCAAATGGTCTGACTTCACGAGCCAAGTAATGCCTAGTACTTTAAACTCAGTTTCTTTTGCTCTATCTACATCAGGTATTCTATTTAGGAACTCTTCACTGTTGCTTATCCATTCGCGGAGATTAAGTGAAGCACTGTCAAAAATTTGCTTTGCTTCCAAATACTTGCTGAATGCTTCATCCACAGTAGTAGCAGAGAGATGAACGTTATCCACATAGTTATTGGCTTTTATCTCTTCTGCAGTTGTTGTTCCAAACTTTGACAAATGGATCCTCAGGACTGCTGCCAATAAAAAGGGACTGGCATTTATGCCAAAAGGAATTCGGCAGAACCGGTTCACAATGAAGTTATGGTCAGCTTTTGGTAGTTCTGGATTCTTCAACCAGAGAAATCTAGTTGCATCTCTGTCAATAGTCTGTAGCCCAATATTCAAAAAGGCTTTTTCGACATCAGCTAACATTGCAATGGGGCTGAGCCGCAGACGCAATAAGATTCCTATTAGTTCCGGCAGCAAATTAGGACCTTGGTGTATACAGTCATTTAATGATGAGGAATGTTTGTTTGCCTTTGCTGAGGCATTGTATACCAAGCGAACCTTTGTTGTAGTTTTCTGAGGAGTTAAAACTGGATGATATGGCAAATAATGCTCTACTAAACCAAGTTCTGTGTCTTCTGTAACAGTTTCTGTTACTCCTCGCTTCTCTTGTTCTTCAATAATTTCAGTACACTTTAACATCAAATTCCTATCAGATTCAAATCGGCGACAGAGAGAACGAAATCTTCCTATAGCTAATCCAAAATTGTTTGGCAATGATGGTTGTTTGTCTTTCCATGGGAATCTCACCCAGTATCTATTCTCATAGAACTGAAGTGTCTCTCCAAAATCAGCTAAAATTTCATCACTCATTGAAGAAGCAGGATCGTCAGTGATTCCAATCGTCTCTAAAGACCAGAAGTCACATGGTTTCTGGCATGTCTCTTGATGCGGTTCGATTCGTTTCATTATCTCATTAAACTGTTTTTCACTTGGACAAGTGGTTGCACTAGTGAGAAATGAACAGGCAGCAAGGCTTTGTGGTTTCCTTGTTGCACTTTCAACACGACCACCAATTAGTAGACCCAAGTTTGAATTAATCAAACTTAGTCCAGATGGCAATTTTCTGTCTGCTCCCTGCTGAACGAAGTCAAAATAATAATCCATCCCAACCAAGATTTCTGGAGCAAAACTTTCTGTCGAGCTTGGGATTTTGTCTGCAAATTTCTCAAATTCCATTTTCTTCAAAAATTTTAAATCTTCATTGCAAAGCTGTTCTCTTTTGACATTTCCAGTCGTTTGGTCAACAACATGCCCTGCTATTCGTTTTGTTTTACCATCAAGCAAGACTATGTCTAACTCTGACAGAAAACTGGGTAACTTCTTATAGGAACCACCAAAAGTACAAACATCTAAACACTGTTGGCCTAGATTTGGCAATTTCAATTCGTCTGCCAATTTTTTGCAGATGTATGTTAGTGAACTAGCAGTATCGAGAATTAATCTGCATACCACAGCTTTTGGTTTGGCCCCAACTGGTGATTTTACTTTCACTATTGCAGTCAGGAACATGACGTATTTCCCCGATGCTACCATGGAGTATTCGTTACCAGTTTTTGGCAAGGATTCTGAGTTTCCTCCACTAGTAATACTCGAATCAGGCTCTGGAGGTGTGCTAGCTGCTGCAAAATTGCTTGTGTTGTTTGAGGAGTTGTTTCTATTAACTGGTGTAATCCCAAATTTTTTAGGACAGATGGCTTGATTGTGCTTACCCATTTCTTTGCAAAAATAGCAGTTTTGTGTTTCTTTTTTCGGGCATACGCGATACATGTGTTTATCCTGTAAGCACAAGAAGCATCGGCCTTCTTTCCGCAATATGTCACGACGTTCTTCTATACCTGGACATGCCGTGCAATTTGAATTAAAGTGGTCTGTTGCTTTACAAAAAACACAAGGAAACCGTTGAGACTTTCTTGACATTGATCGTATAGGTTCAGAAAGGCTACTAAATGTTCTGCCCTTTTTTGATTGTAGGTTTGTTGGGTTTGCACTTGCAGAATTGTAACTCTTCTGGTTTGATCCAGACCTTGTCAAGGGTATACTGTACACGTTCTCTTACTTTACAGTAATTTTCCAAACAAACTGTTAGCACTGGCATCGTCCATGACTCTGTTAAACTTTTGTTTTCCTCTAATTTTATCAGAACAGAAGCTGGTAACTTTGAAATCAAATGTTGCACTGCAGGAGGATGTCCAGAGATGTCAATACCCTGTGTTTGTAACTGTCGAGTTATCCTATTTGCTTTACTAAT
>JAQGDQ010000887.1:0-33257 GCA_030141605.1 Tubiluchus corallicola | reverse complement strand
TGCGTCTAATTGTGTTGGAGAGTGTATGCTGGGAACAACTGTTGTAATGACTGGTTTCACATCAGGTTTAGTTACAAATATAGGACTCAGTAAGCCAGCTTGGATTCTTTCAATACGTTGATCTATTTCTGTCACAAATGTTTCAAGTTCAATTAAGCAATCATCACTTGCACCGGCGAGACTAAAATATTCCTCCCCTTCAATTATTGTGTTTTGATAATAATTAGTATCTGTTTCTGTGACAGCGTCTGATTTTTCTAAGTACAGTTCATATTTTTCAACGTATTCCTCAGTTTTTTGTAAGTTCTGTTTGACACGTTTGTGCAAAGCAGTAGCTTTATGTCTGAACTGAAGGAGACCGTCTTCATCAGTTCCTCGTAATTCACAACCCAATAATTCATTGGCTTCGTTAACTGCCTTTTTCAAAAATGAAATTTGTGGTCCAATTCTTTGACGTAGTTTTGCCGCCATGATCTTTTGAATTTTTTAACTATTTTTCCGTTCTCCGTTTTTCCCAAAATTTGGTTTTCAGGATGTCATTTGATTTTTTCAAGAATATTTTTGCGGAATTAATTTACATATAGGATCAGTCTTTTAATTATTCCGCATTTTAGGTCAGATTTGATGTACAGGAACAGCCTGTCTAACCGGTTGTATTTTGCTGTGACTTCCTCAGCTTTTTCACATATATTTTCCAGTGTTCTGCAATGTTTCTATATAAAATCTTCACAGGCGAAAGTGCCGATGTATCTTTCAATTTGTTTTCACTTGCCCGTGATTAATATTTATTAGCGGGAACAGCCCTGTTTTCCAACAATTTCTATTCAGTTCATTTCCAGTTTTTAACACAATTTGTAATGTCTCCACTTCCGGTAATTTAGACAGCTACTATTTTCGCTTTTTCTACAGTCATGTACGTTTCACTTCATTCCAATACAAATCTGAATTTTTGAACTTGCCTTTTAAAACCATAGCATTTTCTGCTCATGCAGTTAAATAGACGGTAAGCATTACAGTTTATACGGTGCGAAGCCACTAGACTTGTAGAAGTAAATTTATCAGATAAATCTAGGTCGAGCCGAAAAGGTAAATGGCAGATCCAACTTACGGTTTTCTTTTCATCCGTGTAAACAATCTATCCGGGTGGTGCCTCCATGTCGTGAATTTCTCTTTTCACGGAATTTCAGTATACTAGTTTAAAACTAAATCACAAAACACCTTAACTCAAAATTAAATTTCTATAAATTTTAATTTCATATGTTTTTATAGAATCAGTAACACAACCGTTTTTCCTAGAGCTAAAGCCACACCTGACTCAAAACTGGTCTGAAAAAAAGTTTTACTCAAACGAGTATTCTTCCACCAGTCAAAACTTGGGAAAAAGTAGTGCCAATTATTTGGTTTGAAGACATTAATATTACTAGAGACTTGTGGACTTATTCAAGTTCACAACAGGGCTTATAATTTTCGTTCGCCTTGCCTCTTACTCGCCTATGCTCAATCCTACTGAGAAAAAATGGAGTAAACTAACATCAGCCGTGAAGCAAAACCCACATGAGAGTTCTACAGGTACATCCTCCACAACTTGAAGAGCAGCGACTTATAAATTCTGTGACTTGCTTATGTAGAGAGAGTGACTGATGAAGCCATTGGATCCATCACTCCACGAAATGTTGGCAGTTCATGCCAACACGTGCAAGATTTCTTTCAACCAGCATTAAATCTGGAAGATATGCACATGGGAAAGTAACAAATGCGTTTTTCAGCACATTTGCAACAAAATGCATTTGTTCATATCAAATGCGCATTATACTTTTCATTTCTTGACATTTTTGCTTAATTGTTCAAAAATAATTATTACAAGTATGTTATATATATTTATTTGATCGGTTTATTTATTTTTTATGTTATGGATGCAAACTTGTGGATCTTTTTCCAGAATCTACAGACAATTTGGCACTAGTGGTCATAATATGTGAAATTTACTGTAACTAATAACAAATCTTTTTTATATTTTTAATGTCATCAGCGTCATGTAGATAGGGTACCTAATACAGAGCAGGCTTAATATGAAATTCAATTGTTGAGAATTGGAGGAGCTTTCGGAACATTAGTCCTGTAGACTTAGGACTGAAATATCTGGTTTAGCTATAGCACGTTGGTGTGCTCTATGAAGGCCCCAAATTATAAAAGGGGACCAAAAATTTAAAATAAGCCTTTACGAAGTACAATTCTTTACGAAGTACAACTACGAAGTTATGCGCAGCTTATCTGCGAAACAAGTTGAGATAACACTGTCTAAAGTTTGTAAAAATAATCATAGCATACTTTTCGATAACTAAGCAAAAATGTAAAGTACTTTGTAGCCTGTTGTCAATAATATCAATAATGTGTTTTTGGCGAGCCAGTTGTGCACACGGTGATACAGTGACGTTTTATCAGTTGGCGCGAACATTTTAAAATATTAAGATTTTTCTTTTCCTATCATAATTTTAGTGATGCATCGTAGTATGAATATTTTTTAGTGGTTTGTATTGATGATAAGGAAATTGCTTCTGGTGTATTTAGACTATGTACAAGCATCACCCACAAACGTCAAATTGTGTAAAATACTTAGATAATCAACATCTGAAATGTTTCTCTTGTTAATAATTATAACTAGACGTAAAATGCTATAAATTGAAGCGATGATTACATAAATATGAAAAAAATTATTGTAAGTACAGTGACTAGATAGTCTACTCACTGAAATAAACATTTTCAGGTATTAGTCAATAATTAACAAAGTCCGAACATGGGTCATCATAAAGGACATCAACCAGCTGGAGAGATCATAACTCAGCCCATTCAGCCATCAAGAACAACTGTGATCACCACTCAACAGCCTGGAGTCAACCACTGCCTTCATTGTATCATCACCATATTATTCTTTCCATGGATTCTTGTGTGGATTTATTGTTGCTGCCTAGAGAAGAAAAGGAAGATAACGATTGTCCAACAACCATGACAGTGCTGACCTTCACCACATATTTTCAATTCAGAAACTATTGTGATTGATTTTTTGCACCATCTTGATTTTTTGCACATACAAATGGTTTTTGCTTGATCACCACTTGATTATACTTAGCCAAAAAAACTTTTTATTTTGCTATTACCGAACATAATTAACACGGTGTTGTACATATTGTAATTAAACGTTGTGCAAATGAAATTTGCAGCAATTTTTCTGGTTTACCAAAATCGAGTGCGCAGATACGCAACTGGCTCTACGGAGATTAAAGAGGTTAAGTATATGCATGTATTATTAATTCGTAAAAAAAGGTAAATAGACACTGGAAATATTGGGTTTATCTAATAACTGGCCTGCGATTACTGAAAGGACCATTTTATAAGCTTTATGACAACATACAGGCCCATACGAGTAAATTCATTATAGTTATTATCCGATAATAACGACGTCGTTAACTTAGTGACAGCTTTGTGAAACCGGGCCCTGATTATTTTGTTAGAAGACAATTTGTGAGGGTTCGACGAATCAGAACGAACTGCGTCAGTGTTTCATTTTTTTGAGTCAGGGTTTTAAATTTTAACGTCGCGGGCGAAAGTTTTGCATGACACATGACTCATTGACTTACTAATTACGCACCTATTAGTTTGCAGCTAAATGTCAGTAGCCAACAATATCCTTATTTGTCATCATTGATATAAAACTAAATAATTTTGGTACTCAATAAAGTTTCAGTATGAACGAACTCAAAATCTCTATTTTGCTGTTATTAGAGAAACAAAGGTACTGACGATGACGGTTGTTAACTCATCTCAGAAAAATAACAGGGAAATGTTCAATTAAACTGTCAAATGAAAAGCTTTGCCAAGCCAATGGATATTTAACATTTTATTACAATTAAGCCTACAAAACGATATTCACATTATAATGTAGAAACTGTGTTAACAGTCATTACAGTGATTGTTAAAACTGAGTTTCTGCACATGACTTGGAGGTAAGAGGAATAGCGGGGTGGTCATAGCGCGTGCTTATTGACTAAAGTTAATCTCTGGCACTTAACCAAACGTCCATCCTGTCACAAAAATATACATTAAACAGGCCCTGATGTTAATACAGCGACTGTGCCGAACTGTATAAAAAATTAACTTGCTGCTTTAATATCAGTTTTAATGCTATGCGTGGAATTCACGTACACATACACAGGGATTCATACTTGTTTACGATGCATGTAAGCATTTCATTTAGACAAAGATCTAAATAGCTTGAGAAGCCAATATATCAGTAACATATTCATCAACACGTCCTCCCGAAAGGACGTACCCAATTTGCAGGATTCGCAGCAATTGGCAGTGTTCAGTTGTTTGTATTACAACTCGCGAATTTCGAGGTTCAATGTGTATGCCACGTGCCGGGGCACATTCATTATTTAAAAAGTCGTGTTTGGTTAACTGGAACCTGGCTTTCCGTATTGCACTAGTACGAGCTTAAAAATGAGTAGGAAAAACATTTGCCTGTATTACATCTTGCTAGTGGTGTAAACATGACAGGAACATCATTAGTCAGCCTTTGCTCTAAGGTAGTTCTGTTTAATATACGTGTATATAATGATGTATACAGCTCTACATCAGCTCTGCATCAGCTCTATCTAGACTACGGCCAAATCACGCTGAAAATACCGGTTCTGGTCTGATCACCGAAATTAAGCAACGTAGAGCCTGATTAGTACTTGGATGGGTGACCGAAGGCGGACCAGTGCAGCATGCTCACTGACTCCCATAGTTCCTGCAAACCAACCTGGAGACGTTCAAGGATCGCACTGCTCAGCCACAGTCGACGCTGCAGCTCCATCAATGTGATCAGTGTGATCTTGGCGCACACTCCATTGTCTTCCGAGACAGAAGGATGCCAATCAGTCAATACAGCTCTAGTATTGAATGTGGGCCTTACAAATGCGAATTCGTAAATGTGAAAATGAAGTGTAACAGCTTGTCTAATGGGTTTTGTAGCACACTGGTTTGCCATATAAATTAGCATTGTATCATTTGAAGTGTGAGCCAGTACTGCTTGTCATTTCAAGTGTTTCTCGAGCGTGAACTTTCGCAATATAGCAATGAAGCCCGACTGTAAGGTCAGAACGTTTTTGATCGCTTGTTTCGTTTGTGGTATTTTCTGTTCACTTTTGCTTAAATTTCAACGGGAACCAGCGACGCTGATTGTGTATCAACCTTCTGTTTACAATAATAACAACATTATCAGGTATGAATAGTTTGGCCTGTAGATCTAAAGTTCTAAAGAAGCAAGTTATTGATTAAATCTTATAATTGATTTGAAAACGTGGAAACGTAAAAGCGTTCATATAGTAAAAGCTGTATTGTGTTGTTGTATTAACACAGCAGTTTCTTTTAAATCTTTTTTTTCGCAACTGTTTTCCAGCCAAAAGGTATAACAATTAGCGCAGAAATTGGTTGAAAGCGCCTGGCCTGGAAAGTAAAATGTAAATCTTCGATAAAAATTACAAGACAAAGTTAAAATTTTACTTGGCCTTTATAAACGCTTATTTGTTCGTTAAAAGTATCATTTGATACTCAGTTTCCACAATCCTGTAATGAGATTGTCAAGAATTTTTAAGAACAAATCGCTTGCTATAATATTTATTGTAAAAGAAATTAAAACATTTAGCTGCAGAACGTACGTACATTGTACGTACAGTATGGCTTGGAATTCGAGTTGCAATATGTAAGTTACCGACTGTAAGGGCGTATGCGCTTGCACGCGATTTCTGTCGCAATAAACTGTGCGGATCATGCGGACAATCCGGTAAATCACACGGTTCGTCAGAAGTGGTTGTAGAATGCACGTCTCATGTGGCAGTGCACAACTGTTTTTGTACTGCAGCTTTCGCACATTCCGAACAATCCGTCACGGGATGAAATGCACCATGGCCGCACAATCTGGATGCGTGGATACGGATACACACCATTGCTGTTTCACGATGAAATCATCGTGATCGTGTGACATCGACGTGAATACTGTGTGTACTGTACACACAACAATCCATGGTGAAAACAAGATCACGCCAACATTAAACTGGAGTAATTTTCTCATGATACACTTTCGTTGTGTCTTCTGGTGAAACAATAACGTTGGTCAGAGTTCGTTCACGTCTTGATAAAGTGACCATGTGTACGCTATGAAAGTGATGAGCACCACTTTACAGCTTCTCATAGCCAGTCTGTTGAAATGTATTGTCACTATATAGTTATCCAAGCTCCTGTATAATAATGCTGTTATGACTCATTAAGTAACAAAAATCGTTTTACGTAACAAATTTTACGTCATTAAGTATGTAACATTTTTTTGCGTCACTGCGTAGTAATCATTATGTAATAAATATGATGCACTACTATGTAGAAGGCTTACATAGGGCACTACTTTTTTGCAGAAAACCTAACCACAGGTATAAAAGTTGCACTCTAGTTGGGATTCTATCTAGAGATAGGTCCAGTGTGGAGATACTTACTTGCTTAGGTACATCTGTCAGACTAATTTCAGCTAGGCCAGACCTTTAACAGGTCAGATCTTAACTGTAGCAAATCATACCTCAGACAGGCCAAACAATACTGAGCTAAAGCCAGACCCACGTGTAAGACAGAATTATTGACCGAGTCCAATAACTACAGCAGAATGCAGACCACGATAAGTCTCAAAAAGACCAGGAATACGCTAGTTCGCTTTGCCCAATTCATTATTTGAATGATTATTACAAAATGACTTAAAATTGTTACATCATGACCCCTTCGTTACATAAGCCTTAGCAATTGACACTGACAATAATCTGACAGGTAGGAGCAGCCCATGCCTTGATTACACACAATTTCTTAACAAACATTATTCGGCTTAGAAATGGAGTGTACGCGTCAGATGCATGCGTGACGAAAATGTTAAGTGAAGCCCTCCAATTATAACAAGTAATTATGTTCCTAATCAGCGCTATGTCGGTTTTGCTCTGGTTAATTCTGCTAGCTTAAAAGTTAACACTTGTATAAACAAACGATTTCTGGCTAAATGGGTTCAAATAGTTCGCTGTATATCCAGTTAAAATGTTTACGTTATCCGCAGGGTGAAATTCGAAGATTCGAAGAAGCCAAGGATTTGCAGTGAGACGCATCATTTTGCCTTTGTCAAAGTACACAAATGCGCCAGTGATACGATCTCTTGCATACTGATGGTGAGACACGTTTAAGTAATTTTATTAGTGTCACGCGTGTAGAATGGGGCTTTATTATCGTGAATTATTATTATAGTAGAATGAGGCAGCATACGAATCAAATAAAAAAACTATCGAATTTTTTAATTATAACTATACCAGAGCACGTGTCTGTGTACCTCTTAAAATTTCAAGACACAAACTGTAGTAATTGTACTAGCTGACAGCAACATTTTTATTACAAAAACTAGTTTGTCTTGAAAATGACGCAAGGAAGACTAAGCTTGAAAACGTGAGTGAATTAATATCCACGAAACACGAGTTGGCAATGTCATATTGGTAAGATTTTCCGGGAAAAGCCAATTAACATCATTGGGACTGCAAAACAACCAAAATTCGTAAAATAAGGATACACAAACGTCACTGAATTGTAAATGGCTGCCTGTTTTTTTAGTTATCTTGCAAAAATAGCTGTATCGGTTTTGTGTGCCAATTTTGCTACTTGATATTCAGAAACCATTCCTGCTTAAGGCTGCTTTAGCTTGGTGGCCAAGTAACTTAAAGCAACACTTTTAAATGATTTTCAGTCTATTAGTATAACTTCGCTGACATGGTTGGCTGATCTTTGTAGTTAGTTTTAAATAAAACACGCTGATGCACTATATTTCTTTTTTACCTATTTAAATTTATATTCTGTGTTTCCCATTCTGATGTGTTCATAAACTCAACATAGACTTTTACATAGTTTACAAGCAACCTATCCCTTGCTATTTTCAGTTCATTAATGTACGTCACTTTTATGCTTTGTTGCACTTTTGTCATATTAAAATGCTTACTTTTTAAAAGACAAAGTGCACACTTCGTTTGCTCACTTGTAGCTTTTATCGTATTCTATTAAATATTGAATTTGGTCAGTTTACTCGTGTACATTTTAACTGCACATCTCAATGTATCCTCGAGATTAAAAGTCTATAATGAACTTATTTTTATCTCCAAAATTTTATATATCTCGTGAATCTGTGGCTTCGCAAATTTGTTCCAATTGCCTTACATCCGCGAAATACTAAAGACCTCCTAATGGGCTCCTGTGGCCGACCCTCCAGTGTAAATTAAAGTTTGAAATATTAGGGTATTCTCCTTTAAAATTGCTGGTTTCTGATGTTTTTTTTTCATTTCAGAGGTTTGCTGACGAATGGAATCTGACTAGTGTACTTCCAACTGATGAATGGAATCTAGGGTGGCCTAATCAGATGAAGGAAAGACATTATCTTCCGCTCCTCGGCGGTAGAGAAACATTTGATATGATCGCTCTGCATGCGTTGTACAACCGGGAGATCTTTGACGACCTCTTGGCAGCCGATACAAAGTACGTGACCGCGATCCGGGAACCATTTAGTCAGTTCATGTCTGCATTGAATTATTTCAAGCTCCTTGATCACTTCCAACGATTGAACGTCACCGACGATTTCTCAGAAGCCACGGCTTTGTTTATGGACGACTCGGAAAGCTGGAGGGAGAAATTTAAAATAACAAGTTACTATAGAAACTTCATGTCTTTTGATCTTGGTGGTGGGAAATTTGAATCCGAAACCGAATCGATTATCGACTCTTTCGTGAGGAAAATCGATTCAGAATTCGATTTGGTTATGATCAGCAATTACTTCGATGAGTCATTGATTTTAATGCGTAGGTTGATGTGCTGGCCTCTTTCTAGCATTTTGTATCGTTCACAAAACAAAAGTTCTAAGAATTTATTCACAGATGCAGCATCCCACAATAAATCGTTACTAAAAAAACATAAAAAGTGGAGCAAAGTTGATCATGCCTTATTTAAGCATTTTAACAAAACCTTTTGGTTGAAAATCTCAAAAGAAAGGCATTTTGGGGAAGAACTCAAGCACTTTCGAACTGTTAACAATATAGTGTCGAGGGTGTGCCAGAGTCGAAGTGCGAGAAATGATTATTCGTCAGCACCAATAATAATTATCCCAGAATCATTTTGGAGCCAGCGGATAGAAATAACCCCGTCTTTATGTGACAGATTAAGCAGGAGTCAGTTACAATACATACAGTTACTAAAAGAAAAATATTTCAAAGAAATTGCGCGAGTTAGCTCAATTTAGGACTCTACTACAACAAGATAAGATTTCAATTCAATCACGAAGATGTAGCAGTGTTTCTAGTGGTGAATTTTCTAGTAAATTTTGGTGTTCAGTAATTTCTAGACAGACCTATATATATATATATATATATATATATCGCTTCTGTCATCTTCGTAGATGTCTTGTACATTCATTAATTGACTATAGTACTACTATCATGTTACTGTAACAGTGATCAGCGTAGGTCTTTTATGATGTTACAAGATTCTAGCTCATTGTGTGAAAGTTTTAATTACGATTGCAAAAGATTAAAAGTTGCCTTGTTAAATAATTTCTCACGTTAAATCAGCGCATATATATATATATATATATTTATAACTTCGGAACGCGCTCTTACTGGAAACGAAGACAAATTTGATTTTTAGATAATTCTACTCAAAAATGCGAAAGCAATCATGGCAGCGTACAAGAATTTTACTACACACCTGCTTTTGTCAACAGTTCTCAAACATTCAAAACATTCAAACTGAAATTATTTCGTTGGTTTTAACATACATATCTTTTGCTAGAACGTGAATTTCGTTCTATCGCACATTTTAGCTAATAGTGCCAGTATGAAGAATTGTTGGTGTCAATGCGTTTCATATCTTCGAGGTGGATTCATAACCAAGTAGTTTCGCCAGTATGTGTCGCATCGTGATCGCTTGGGTTCGATACTCAGTCTAGGTGGTTTCATTCGCCATACTGATTCTGGCGGTCATTGAGAAAGGGTTTACATATATACATGTATATTCAAACATGCCTAAACACACAGATCCCGCCACAGACATCTTAGAATAGACTTTGAATGCTGAATTCCGGCTTACAGAGCCCAAGAGCGTGTAAAAATCTTTGCAAACTGTATGTAAATAATTTCTCAAAAATCTAAGTCCAAGCGCACTGGTATGTTTTCATTCAAAGTTCAGGCACTTCATTCAAAGTTACTTTGAATGGAGTAATAGACAAGGCGTCTAGTGCAACCTCTGACTGGGCCATCGTTACAAATTGACTAGAACCAGCCCAACTTCCAAATAAAGGAATCCACAACATCTCCTTCGTAAAATTGCAGCTATGTGCAACACATACCTCATTTTTACATTCAGGTTCTAGGGAAAAATAGCAAATTTCTAACAGCAAAATTTTTTAATCCACCATCATATTTTCGTTGCATACTATTTTGTTACATTTTCATCAATTTCATGGCATACAAAGTAACTTTTTGGACGTCATCTTTTCCATTTTTGTTACTCGCTTGCGGGTGACCTATAAAGAGGAGTATTTTGCAGTGAGTTTGTCGTTGTTATAGTTTTTGCAAAGTCAGAATGTGAAATAATATTTTCTGTGCTCTCATTTAATAAAAATCATTTGTACGACATAGATTTCACAGCAAAAATTGTATTCCAGGAAATATTTGCCTGAAATTTTGCTGATAGTTTGTATTGTATATGACAATTACGCAGATTTTTATCATCGACTTTTAAGCGCAGCAATATGTCTTCTCAATCCAAAGGGTACGTCGTGAATTTTAAAATTAGTTAATATCTTGACATAGGATTGGTTATGGTTAGACGATCACGAACTTGATACAGTAAATAATTAAGTAGTCTTTATACATGCATCTTTTGGATGAAATATAATTGTGTACACCTATTGTTCTGGTTAGTCTTGTTATCATCATCTTGTTGCTGTTGTTGTTGTTTTTATTGTTATTGTTGCTGATGTTACCGCTGCTGCTACTCAACGCTGCTGCTTTTGTTTTGACAGACTAACTTTGTACCACTGTTTTAATCTTGATGAAACTTGACAATGTGTACCATTAATGAAAAGGGATAGTGTGGTAAAACTAAGGATACGGATTTCGCAGGATGAAACTGGGCTTACTTGTTCATGTTGGGCAAGAAGAATACCTATGTGGTAATCGCGTGTGCTTGGCTAGAGAAGTTAAGCAATGCCGAGCCTGGCAATTGATTTGTTGGGTGACTGCTTAGTAATGTCAGTCTTAAGAAGTTTCTTTCATTGAGACGCCGAATTATTATGTACATTTATAATTAGAGAGGGGTAGAGAGAGAGACCGAGAGAGATGAGAGAGAGGATGTGTATGAAGGAGAAGGGAGAGAACAATGAGAGCGAGAGAGAGAGAGAGAGAGAGAGAGAGAGAGAGAGAGAGAGAGAGAGAGAGAGAGAGAGAGAGAGAGAGAGAGACAGCAAAACTTGGAGCGAGTTACCCTCCGACAGAAAGCGCGATCTGACACTTCTGTATTCACTGCGAGAAAGGTCGAGAGTAACTCCCCGAGGTGTTCGTGTCCAGTAAATCAGCTCGCTGCATCTATCGGATGGTTTACAAATTCTTGCCGACAGTAACTCGCAAAGCACTTCACACTTGCAACAGAAAACTCGCTAGTCTGAACGCGCCGTTGGGAAAAAAGTAGGAAGCATGAACTCGTAATAGCGCCACAGCGCCGAACAATGATTTTGTAATGCGAGCAGTACGAATATTGTACATTGTTTCCAAGGCTTCTAAAACCTGTATTTCATTTGAATTTTAATATGCTTACATTAGTCTGTTAATAAGAAGAGTTTTGCCAAGATGGCAAATCGTTCAGGGAATGCAAATCCCGCTAACAATGATGAGTCCTCCGACAGATGGTGTGACAAGGCTATCATGCGATCCGAGGGTGCAAACTTTCACGCCCAAGCAGTCGCCGACTCAATTTTGCCAAAGGTAATGCCATATGTGCAATTATAATTATTATGAGATTTATTATAAAAATGGCTACCTGTAAGACTGTTGGAAACTGTATTTAAGTCTGTGTGAATAATAATAATAATAACAACAACGAGATATATCAAAACCAACATGTTTTGAAGTGGGTCCAAAAGAAGAAAGACACTGAAGTAACATTTGACCATAGAACCTCTGTAAAAGCACGAAAAATTAAAAAATATTCTCAGAATGTCTCCGTCTGTTAATACGGAGAACCTACAAATAGTAACGATCTAGATGTTTAGTTCTGCAAGTAATTGACTAACAGGAAACAGATGCGACTAGGATAAATGAACTAAAACTTTGTTGTAAATCACATTTATTTAAAAGAATAACTCATAAAGAACAACGTTCAGAATTGTGAAAATATGTAGCAAAGTGTGGACGATGATTTATAGACAATCGGGTGCTAGGCATATTTGACACTAGCTCATCGATCTCATCGTATAGTAAATACAAGGAGCTTGTGAGGTTGTCTTAACCTGTGATGAGATCCCAAGACTATGCATTCTTTTTTTTACTCCATGTAAATTTGTATAACTGGCACAAGGCAAAAACGGAAAAAGCGAGAAATAAAAAGCAGTTTAATTATAATAAGCATACCTGGTTTACACATCATTTGTTTTTAATCACTTTGAATGATTTAGTCATTATTCATTACAAATAACCTCCCAAGGCAAAAGACACATTTACGTTTAGGACGTAATCTACCTATTTACGCCCACACATCAAAATGGTATAAAAGAGGGTTACGTGTATCAAACCGAAAAATATCAAACTTCAGCTGCGTGGAGTCACTCACGCGTTTCACAAATCCACCTGATAGATTGAAAAATCATACTAACAATCAATTGGGAATCTTGTGCTCGGAAGTCTTTTTCAAAGCAAAACCGGACCCAATCTTAAAGAATTATTACCTCACAAACATAATTTCATTTTCGCGCCACTAGTTCTTCCCTGTTACATGCATTTCGCCATTCGCTAGTTAGACGGGCGTTAGCGCCTGCATTTCCGAAACGCATTGCACAAAAAACAGGCGCTGTATCCTTCAGTTCAGTTGTATTAGTTTGTGGTAAACTGCACACGTTCGACAGCTCAAGCGTGAGCACAGCAGTCAATTTGAAATTCGTGTTTTTACCTTAAAACTTGCCTAGTTTTAGTACAACACACTGAATATCTTGCAGTAGCACTGTACTTCAATATAGCCCTTCACAAACACGCTCGTGGAATATTTTTGCTGTTGGAAATTATATAATTTCGTGATGTCATCAATAGTTGGGCTCGCCCGCCGTTAATTAAGTTTTTAATCTTATTATTTAATTAATTTTGCAGTATTAATTGTGTTAAAATTGCATACCTTTTATTGGACTTACAGGGTAGGCACTTTGCGTAAATCCAGGTAAAAAAAGCCACATACAAGTAAGTCACAGAAAAAAGGCACAGGAAAAAAAGAAATAACTTTCCCTAATCCTAATCATTTACCTTAACCCTAACTCTACCAAAATTAATTGTAATTCCCAGAGCTTTGAGCTAGGGCAAAACTTTTTTACAAATATGGAGCCAGGCAGGGTGGGGTAGATGTGCATTAAGAATTTTTCAAGAAGTGGTCGTAACTAGTTCTCTTGAGATGAGTGAAAATGTAATCTAAATAATAAATTTATGTCAATAACGAAAAAATTACAGAGAGCCACGAAAATTGTCTTGCAATATAATCTCAAGCAACGGTGCAGTGCTTGGTGAGCGTGGAAGTTGTAAAGGTGAACTTACATTTGTTCGTTTTTGCTGTCAGTTCATTACAACTCTCTGCTACCGTCCCTAGTAGCATCCCAGTTCAGTAGTTACGGTCGTATAATTTACAGATTTCAGTTACAAAATGTTACAAATTTTGTTGACTTTGCGTCAGAGTATCAAAGTAATTGAACATTGGTCAGTTTTTACTGTTACTTTAAATAACTCAAAGATGCTTAGCACCTACTGTCATGTAACTTACAAGATAGATACCTACGGTAAATCTCATACAATGGTGCAAGGTTTGTTGACCTTCGGTAAAAAAGTCGAGGTCAGCAAACATTTTTCAGTCACGGTATAAACACTGTGCAGATTGTAATACACGTGCACTCATATTACTGAACATTCCAGTTGTATTGCAGTTAACATTCGTTATTGTTCATGTTGCAGATTCTAAAAGTCCGACAGTAAACAGGAGTGTCCATTTTGCTGCTACTTCTTGAAGTTTTCATGGATATTCCTAGACGCAGGAAAGCCGTTCATTAGTTCTTCCTTTGTTACTCTGCAACCTCTCAACTCACTTCAAGAAAAGCAACAATTGATACCGAAAACAGCTTAAAAATTAATTATAAACTAGCAAAGGCCCCGCAAAAAATTTTGCGTATAAATCTACGTGTAATCAATAATACGCGAACATTCTACCTAGTCCTCGTTTTTATCACGCAAAGCCCGTAACATCCTGCCTACTGTTTGTCTGTTTATCTAACGCAAAGCCCGTAGCAGGCAGCTCTTACTGAATTAAAGTTATAAGATTATAGACAGAGTACAATGGATGACGTCAGAACAATGGCTTTGGGTCAGCAGTTTTCTAAGCGAAAATTGCCGAAAATGGAACATGTAATTAACTCGCCAGTACTCCTCTCGGTGGACCTGTCCTAACATATAGCCCACATCATCGTGTAGCCCTGTTCTTCCTCTTTGTGATGAGCCGTATATCTCCTTCCGAGAGTCCCACCAGGCGCCGCTAGAACGTTTTACCCCGCATGCTGTTTGGTCAAAATTTCGAAAAAATCGCGAGGTGGATCCGGGAAAACGCCCGTTACGGGACCCCGTGGCTCTCTCGCGAATTCTAAATAGGCCTATTACACCCATCGCTGAATGGGCTATCTATCCATACCCAGCACCACCTTCGGCCCATTCCCGTTCTCTACATCTCAGCCGTATAACTTTTGCAAAAAACGGCCGAAAAATGGCCATTTTTCTAGGTTTTTCGCCCCCTTCCTCCCGGTGGGCCCAATTCGAAAAATAAACCATCAATGAGACGACACTAGATCGAGACATTTCGTTTGATATATAGATCGCCGCAAATGGTGCCGTCGTCCGGGCTGTAGCCTCGAATCTTATATATATATAAAGGCCATACCAAGAATATTAATATATAGACTAGCAAAGGCCCCGCAAAAAATTTTGCGTATAAAACCACTCATAATCAAAAATACGCGAACATCCTACCTAGTGTTTGTTTACTTACCTAACACAAAGCCAGAAGCTTTTGCTGAATTAAAGTTCAAAGCTATAGATAGAGTATAATGGATGACGTCAGAACAATGGCTTTGCGTGAGCAGTTTTCCAAGCGAAAATCGCCAAAAATAGAACAGTCTAATTAACTCGTCGGTACTCCTCTTGGTGGACATGTCCTAAAATATAGCAGACATCATCGTATAGCCCTGTTCTTTCTCTTTCCAAAGAGCTATATATCTCGTTTCGAGAGTCCCCTCAGGCGCCGCTAGAGCGTTTTTTCCGAATGCTGTTTGGTCAAAATTTCGAAAAAAAATCACTGATAATATTTGTTATTTTAGTGTTTCATGGGAGTCGTAAAGTACGTTATAATTGCTGTGGAATGTACAAAAATTAAATAACTGTCATATTATATGAAAATATAATTCGTAAATAAGGAAATTTAATATTAAATATATTTTGTTTTTATTAAAGCTGGTGATAATTTTTGGACTGGTTTAACCGACATACACGAGGAGGGTGGCTGGAGGTGGTTTGCAACAGGTGGACCTGCTCTTTTTACTTCTTGGGACGTAGCAGATGGCGAACCGGATAATTACGGCGATGGCGAAAGTTGCGCCATCCTGCGGGCAAATGGGAACAGATGGAATGACTTCTCGTGTGATACAGCAAAATTTCCGTATATTTGTGAATCCTAGGCGACAAGCTAGATTACTTATCACGGAAATCGGAATTTTTGCGGTTTTTTAAGTCGTTCACCTCCGTTCTTGAAAAAGTAAAAAAAAATCGAATGGATATAAGCTAATATTAAACATGTTTGTATACTGTTGTTACTGATTTGTATACTGATTATTAATAAGCGAAACTTAGTGTGGATTTGACTGGTATTTGAGGACAATTTATACGCATTAGTATATGTTGCAATGTAGCAAGTTTGCAATTCTTGTATATCACGAGCAGGTGCTTATACACGACTACGGCGTTGAAGATACCGGTTGTTCAAATCATGTTGATGGCACTGGTTGTCGTCTGATAACCGTAGTTAAGCAACGTTGAGGTGGGTTAGTACTTGGATGGGTGACCGACTAGGAATACCAGGTGCTGGAGTTGCGGAGTACGTAAGTAAGTAAGCAAGCAAGCAAGCAAGCAAGCAAGCAAGGATATAGTCTTTCTCATTACATTCATATCTTACCATCTTCTGGTGCTGAAATCGTAGACTGAAGATCAAGACTGGGTCCGGTTTTAATTTAAACAATACGTTTAGTAACTTGACATAATATTACATATTTTGCATACGTGTAGATCTATACTCAGATACTTTTATTCAAAAGTTGTTTAAAGGAACGGTACACATGAATCTTTGATGCCAATTTGAGATATATATGTTGATGGTTCTGGTTTTTTGTAATAATATTAATGCTATAAATGAACTATTTGCACAGAAAAAAATGTTTTATGAAACACGCAAACTTTGTTCATTTTTAGGGCAGATTCAAGTTCCACATTACACGTCCAGCGCTCGCGTACTACTTCCGCCCCCTGTTGTTGGGCATCTTTCTTCGTTGTTCTTAACGACCGTTTATGGTTTCTCGCATCTTTAAAGGCGCAGTAAAGAGCTATACCAACACAGGTAATCCTTTACTTAGCCTGCCTAGTCAACACCTAACAGCTTAGTTCTGCAAATACTATCACCTTCGTAAATCACGTGTACGCATGCTCAATCCCGCTCAGACGACCGTGATAGAACGGGTCGCTACTCGGCAGTAATTGTTCTTCTTTATTGTCCCTTCGCACACGATTGCTTTTTGATTCTAATCAATCTACTATAGTAAGGTATTGATTTAGTCTTTGCTGCCACCTATAGCTATTTTTTGTTACTTTTATTAAACAATAATTGCCAGAGATAGTTTATTCTTTCTACATGTTTTCATCATTCATTGTTCATTGTTCCGCGTAATTAGACGTTATTTCCAATGTTTATCAATTAATAATTTAATCTAAATTAAAACAGATGAAAACCATAGCACAGCTTTCTGTATGCAAAATAACCTTTATTCTGATATCAACGAAGCCAAGTAGACTTTGCTTTAGTTTGATTAGTATTCGGTAGTGTATATATTTCACCCTACATTTTATGGTCACCATTCATGTAATATGATGTACCTGTCCAATATGTGACTGCTGTCGTGTGATGCAATCCCTTGTACTACTGAATTTCAGTACAGTCTGTAGCTTCAGTTGGTCACAAGAAAGCATTATGGCAAAATGTATGTTAAAGGGTCATGCAAGTTTAAAACCGAACGATTGTTTACACTCAATCTCATTTTAATTCACTGTCCAAAATATACATTTTCTTGCAAATAAAAGTTAGCAATTGTTTCTTATAATTGAATGATTAGCTTCGAAAGTAAATTAACCGCAACCGAACACAGCTATTGCTTACGTCACAAACTAACCACAGTTTGTGCAAAGGCAGGCATCTTCCCTTGCGCATCAAGCACGTTTGCGTAAGTTTTACGGTACTGCTTAAACGCGTGATATCACGAAAATGAGCTCCCACATCACATGCCGTCAGAAACTAACACTGCAGTTTATGATCATGCAAATAACGGTACCGCCTATTTGTCGGCCACGCGAATGTGACAAAAAGGCACCGCTGCAGATCTTAGTAGATTCACTAAGCCGCGCAGAGCTTTGAAAGTTTAACGAAATTTGATTATCCCAGGTAATTATTATTTAATCTAAGCTTTGATTAAAAAACTATTGTAGTTTTCAATATTTTAGAGCATTCTTTATTCTGAACTAATGTTTACACAATCATCCGGTTTTCTTTTAAGGCAGGTAGGTGACAGGAGACGTGATAACGATATTATATTGTTATCTGACTTCACGCTTTTTGAGGAGGATTCTACGGAATAGGTAGAATACTCTGTAATGTTGTGTATTACATTACAAGGTGCACGTAAGCAGTGTATGTCTGTGCGTCCCTTCTGCACCATATCGTCTTTTTTATTGTCATAAAATTATTATTTTTATGGGTATGTATGTACTATATGTATTACTTTATGGGTGTCAAACAAACTAAACAAATTACGTTTCTATATATGCTGCACACAAGGGGTGAGCATCGAACGTTCGAGTTCGAACGTTCGAATTCGATTCGAACGAGTTTTTTTAGTTCGAACTCGATACGAATCCAAAACTATAGATTCGAATAATTCAGCACTTCAATCACATATGTTCCTGATCACTAAAACGATTGAAACAACATGCAATTAGCGTAATTTAGCAGTGATTTCTGTGCACAATTTTAAACAAATTACTAGTCGTTTTATTGCGGAACAAAATGTAGTGATACACATGATCTTTGTAAGACTAATGTTGTTCGAAAATCGTTCAATCTCAATTCGAATTCGGTTCGAATTCGAAACACTGAAGTTCGGTTCGATTCGAATTCGAAAGTCACAAACTGGTTCGATTCGAATTCGCTTTCTGGTAGAGAATGCTCACCCCTACTGCACACAGCACAAAGTCTCTGTGCACTGTGCAACAGCGTGCATAAAATGAACTAAATTGAATTGAATTTTATTTGCACTTTTTGCCTGGACATGGAGAAGGATGTGTGTATATCGAATTAAAGAATTCGTACTCAATTAAAGACTTAAATAAGAGACGAAAAGTAGTGCGACAATGAAGACAAATGCAACTGAAAGATTAGAAAACTGTGTTTTACACCATATTTATTTATTTATCTAACTTTGGGTATAAAATGTAAACGAATATCTGTTTAAAGACAGCATGGCTACGTAATTAAGTCAAGGCAAGAGTTTCAAGGCATTATTTAAAGCTCTAGACCAAATAAAAAGCATCTGACAGTGAATGATTTCAGTATAAAAAATAATTTTTACATACCACAGGTGTAACATAAAACCAGATAATTAAAATTTTATTGTAGTTGTAGTGCATACGCAGTAATAACACAGTTATATATAAATTAATATATAGCTGCCAGTAACCCAGTATAATTATAGCTACAGACAATATGTCACAATAGACTTACCTGATTTTATACAGCAAATAACAATTAAAAATGTAACATTATAATGGCAGTAAGTAACAATTTATTATGATTTTAGTTTTTAACAATCTCACTGTGCAGTATGAAAATAATACCAAGTACACGTTCAAATACATTTTGCAAAGTGCCGCACGTATGCTAAAATTAATTGTAATATCAGTAGATAATTATATTACTCATTAATACAATAGTGTGCAAATTTGACTAACTGTATAAAGGTTACACAGAGGCTGTACATTTTGTTTTCTGTGATTAAGATGTGCATTTTACAGTAAACTAGACGAAAGCTGAAATTGGGTAAATGCAGTAGAAATTACAAGTTATGGCAGCTGTGCTTAGACATTGCTCATTCTAGCATTTTCCTAGTGATGAGGATTTTTAGATACGTTCACGATTGTAACTGTAGTACTTTGTGTTATTTGCTATTCACATGGATTCGTCCAATTATTGACGTCTAAATCAAGTCAATGGAATGAAAGTGGAAGTGGAAGTAAGCTGCATTTATTGCCATAAAAGCTCATTATTCCATTGGTTCTCCATTTTTACAAATTACCTGCAGTTATAAACTTAGCGTGACTGTGCAATTTTTGAAGATTAAAAGTTGGGTGATAATTATCACACTTGTATGTTCCTAATCTCTTCATCCTTATTGGTCCACAGCTTGGTGAATATTACAACATATATTCACAAAAAATCCTTTTCCTAAGTATGCTCATGCAAAGGTGTACTAGGTCAAAAAGACAGGTTAAACTTATAGAGAGATGGATTCCATAAAAAGCATTATTTCTTAACACATTATCTGTGTAGACTCATTTGGTTCCTTTCCATTTGGTTGCATTCCCTTTTACAGTCCTACAACCCCTTAATGCCCTTGCTGTAGGTACGAAATGGCTGATTTGTTGACAATACTCCAATGTTGTAGACTTTGGACTGAATTAATGGCAGAGTATTAGTTATTGACACGATGGTGCAATATTGGCTGCTATAATGTATTGTGTAAGTAAACATATTGACAGATTCATAACGCCAATAACTGGTGACACTGTTTTATACTTAAGACAGTAAAGCAAGAAACCGTATTGGTACTTGGTGGACTTTGCTTAGTATATGTAGTGAGCTAAACATAATTTATGTATGGAAGACCCCGGCCTAATGCTAATACACTAGTTATAAAAATCACAGAAATGGACTAGTTGCAACTGAACTATAAACCAAAAATATTTATTTTTAACACAACAGCAAGTTTCTTGATTTGCTATAAACAATTTTCTCATTCTTGCTAACATTCATGACATTTTCATCAACAGTTTAGACCCCTTGACATTAGCAGTTTGGTAACAAGGACAAATGTGTCATAAAAAGCTGCATGTTACCTTAGCTTGCACATCAGGAAAACCAGGATGCACTTCTAAAGCATATCTAGCTGGATATTGAATGTACACAAAGCACTCTTCCCGTGACTACTATGGTAAAAATGCAAGACATTTTTTGTAGATATAGTGATCTCCTTTATTTTCAAAATCATACGATAATGAGCATTATTGTGCACTTGACAGTAGATTGAGCAGAGTGAATTATGAGCATAATTATAGTTTCCATTTGCCATGTATCAGTTTGAGCTGGCGGTGGTACCGGTTGATGTGTCCAGATTAATCGGAACAGCCTGTGGAGGCGACGGATTAGGAAAGACACCGGAAACTTGCTGTCCATGCAAAGTGGAGTTTGACCCTTGACTTGCTACTTCTAGATTATTACCGGATGACGAATTTGGCATATTGACCACATGTCCACTGGTGATGTCAGGCAATGGCTGCCCGGACATTAAGTGAGTTGGATATGGGGAAGTGTGTGCTTCTAGAGGTTTGGCATCATCAAACACGGGTTTTGTATCTAAAAGAAAACAATCTAAATAATTAGATACTATTAGTTTTCTTGCTATAAAACTTCAGAGATAAAGCCACACAAATGTCACCCTTATATGAGGGAGGAAATGTACTTTATTCATTAGAAACATCGAGACAGTTCTAGTTCAAAATGGTGGTCATACATTAGAATGAATCATTGCTTCTGAACCTGTTTGCATGTTATAAGTTGCCATTGGCAGAGTTAGGATTGCAAGGTACAGAGACATTTTAACGAAACAGTAGGACATTGTCAATGGGATTATGATACCTGGACAAACTGATTAGTTGTCAGATCCATAAACCATGTTACACCTTGCTGATTCGTTTCTACAGTGTCTAGCAAATTTGCAAAGCAGAAGTTTTTATATTGATAGAATTCTAAATGCAGACTGCTGACTAATAATTATCTTACCTATATTATACACCATTCCAGGGCTTACGATTGGTTTGATATCTATGAAGAAATGAAAAATCAAATTTAAAAAAAGACAAATTGCACCAGTCTATTAGTCTATATGCGTTTAAGTACATGTTACAGAAACTACAGATACTATTCAGGAATGTGAAATAAATGCTCCCTGATGTAATAAATGCATATTTCACTTGCAGAAGACTGACATAGATAGATACTGAAATATTACTTGTTACTTAAATTAGTATTAAAGATTGGTTACTATTTTATTGTATATTCATATATTCATACAATGGCCAAGTCACGTTGAAAAGACCGGTTCTCGTCTGATCACTGAAGTTAAGCAACGTAGAGCCTGGTTAGTGCTTGGATGGGCGACCGCCTAGGAATACCAGGTGCTGTAGGCTCACACTGTATCTCGACACTAGGCGGAGGAGCTGTACAAACAGCCAACGGCTAGAGGGTGGAGGAGGTCAAGTGACCCAACGGCCATGTGTAGAGGAGTAAAACTTCCAAATCAGGAGTGAAGCCCCGAAGGCGGACCAGTGCAGCATGCTCACTGACTCCTGCAGCCAACTTGGTACCAAACGTATCGTTCCACTTTCCTTTGAACTACACCAGGGAGGAAGAGAGGGGGTTCCTGTGGTCTGGGCAACTCAGGATCTCCTTACACCTAGCCCAGGCGTGCACCCTGGAGACGTTCAAGGATCGGACTCTCTTGGCGCACATTCCATTGTCTTCCGAGACAGAAGGATGCCAGCCAACAACTATTTTATTGACACCCCCTATGAAATCATGACAACCAAATAGTGTTTGACCAAATGACAGTAGAGTTAAAGCTCAATGACATCAGAGGAAAATTATTGATTGAAAAGAAACTCAATTTGTCCAATGACAGGGTACTGCATGAGTGAGTGAGTCTTCTGCTGCTTAGGCTGCTAAATCTCCTTTTTTGTTGGTCATGAAATCTAAGTTGAGCAATAGTTTTGAGAAATTCAAGTATTGGTCTTGCCAGTAGATGGGGCACATCTCAAAATACTGCCCATCTAAAAAGTCCATGAAATCCAAGCCGAGCTAGGGGCATATCTACTAATAGTAATTAGTTTTAAAAATATTGGTTGTTCTAAGGTTTTTGAGTAATAAACTTCCTTTTACTACGTTTAACTTTTTTCTTTTGCTCAGTGAGAGCCCAAATAATTTGTATTTTCAGGCCACTTTTCAAAATGTGCCTTAGGAGCAGCAGAGCCCTAATCTGGCACTGTACTTACCTACAGGTGATGTTATAAGAGGCGCCGAGTAGAAAGTGTGTCCTTGAGTGAGCTGACTCAGTGACTTTACCTCTGCAATAGATTCGATAGATTAAAGTTAAAGCAAAGCCGGACCAAATCCTAAATGTTGGTGAAAACAACCTATGCCTTAAAATATTGAAAAGAAACGTGCTACTTTTTGAGAATGATTTACGTGAAAGAATTATTATCACACAAACATAATTTCACATTCGTGTCACTTGTTCTTCCCTGATACATGCATTTTGCCATTTGTTGGCTAGACAGGCACTAGCGCCTACATTTCAGAAACGCTTTCGACAAAAAACAGGTGCTGTACCTCTCAATTCAGATGTGTAAGCGTGTGACGAATTACACACGTTCGACAGCTCATGCATGAGCACAGCAGTAAATTTAAAATTTGAATTTTTATCTTAAAACTTGCCTAGTTTTAGTACAACACACTGAATATCTTACAGTATCACTGTACTTCAATTTTGACTTTCGCAAACACATGCAACACACTCGTGGAATATTTTTGCTATTGAAAAGTATGTTAGTTTGTGATGTCATCAACAGTTGGGCTTGCACACCCTTAATTAAATTTTTACTCTATTATTTAATTGTCAGAAACGTTTTTGCAGTACTAATTGCTTTAAAACGTCTATTTTTTATCGGACTTGAAAATGGGATACAATGTAAAAAAATCATCCAGGCTTCCTTTAATTCTTTTTTGCTTACAAGCAACACTGAATATATTAAGAAACAACCTACTCAGCTGGAGAAAGCAGAGTGTTGTAAGGACAACCTCAGTAAGATAATTACTGAGCAATTTTAACGATTTTTATAATAACGGCAATAATTTTCAACCACCATCTACATTGTGCTGGTACTCGTTTGTACGAAAACACTGCATTTCAACAATGCATAGCAGGCATAAATGCATTGTGTGGAAAGATCCCATGGTCTAGTAGGTGCTTTGTACCATCATAGCACCTGTTCCACTAGCATAGAGGACCAAGAAGAGCAACCTGGCAGCTTATAATTAAATTTTGTTGTTTCTGCAGTTTCTTTTGACCAATTTCCTCACAACCATGTTAACCAGGCGAATCAACACCCATTGACAAACAACCGTTGCATGCATTTCTGTGTCCTGCTCAGTGTACACTGGTTAAGCCTATGACCAATGGTCAGCTCTCGGGGTATTTTCAATTACTGCAGCAGTTACACACTGGCAAAGGTAAGCATTTCATTTGTTAAAGCGTGGTTTGAAAGTTATTAATTAATTCTGAAAAGTAGTTTAGTAAGCTTACCATGTGACTGATTTGAAAGCATAGCAGCAGCATAAGGTGAATTATAGGACAGTTGTGGCTTCACATCTGAAAAATTCCAAAATTTTGCAAAATTACTTTGGAGTGCAGACTTAATAAGTATCAGCTTGCAAAATGAAACAGGATGAACAAAGTCTTCAGCTTCCCAACTCTTAAACTATTCCACATACTATATATAATTTATGCAGTTAGAAGTTATATGTATATATGTAAGCATTAGCACATCACAAACAGTTTTTTCCATAGAAAGCAATGAAGTGTAGCATAAGTAAGCATTAGCACATCACAAACAGTTTTTTCCATAGAAAACAATGAAGTGTAGCATAATGCTAAACAGAAGTTTTCCGTATAGTTGTTGTGTATGGTTTATATTTTAGCAGTAAACAATAATACGAAATTCCATATTCATGTTACAAATTCACTGTTACTAATTTTGTGTCTTGAGTATTGTAATTGTTTTGTCTGTCGTGTTTTTCAAATGTCTGTTGCTCTTGAGAAGGTCAATCATTACAGACAGGTAAACTTGTCTCATCATGATCTTTTGAACAGTCAATAACTTGATATATCTCAAGGAGTAATTTAATGATTTATTAGAATTTTACATTTCTGCATTTGGTTCCCGATCAGAAATTTTTTACATGTACTTATAGTTATGTGCAAATTGTTACGAGGAATGGTGCAATGAGTCTGAAGTGATACATTGTGAAAAACTGGGCCCCATACTCTGCATGCTAAACATTAAAGCTATAATTTCAAAAGCTCGTGTAATAGAACGATAATGAGCAAATTCGTCCAAAGATGATGGCTAAAAGTTACTGGCCAGTATAACTTGAGGCCATTTTCCAATTTAGTGTACATTTGTATGCGCCAAGTCAAGGTTGGCCAGGAGGTATCAGATGCACGGTGAAAAGTGTCTAGATAGAACAAAGTAATGGAGGCTGTATTTCTATATTTTTGTCTAATAAAAGTTAATAGTGAGTTGATAATAAACTCTGTGAAACATTCCTACCTGGAGTAGTTGGTGTATTAGGCAAAGATTTGGAATCTGTGCTGCTGGTGGAACCATTGCTGGTCTTGGTTTTGTTAGCATTTTTTGGCTTCCGTTTCCGGGTCTGGATGCCCTCTTTCTTCATAGCTAAGGGTCGGTTTACCTGCAATTCAGCAGTGCAATTTCAACTTGGCACAAGGGAACAGATTTGGACAGCTGCTACACATATTGGACATAAGAAACATACGTATAATTGTTTTAAACATGTAATATTCCAGAGCACTTTTAGAATGTTCTGTAAGAAACATACAATCATTTTACATGTGTAGTGCTTTTCAGGATAGGCTCTGCAACAAAGTACACGTTTCTCAAACATGCAATAATTCAGAGTGATTTAAAAACATGTTCTGTAAGAAACATACAATCATTTTGCATGTGTAGCTCTCCGAGTGCTTTCAGGATAGGCTCTGCAACAACGTACACTTTTCTTAAACATGCAATATCACAGTGCTTAAAAATATATTGTGTAAGAAACACAATACAACCGTCACTTAAATAGCTTTCTGCCAGTAAATAAGTAAAAAAATGTAACATTTAGTTAAATGTGATGAATTAATGTAATGAGTTAAACTTGTTGCGACAATTTTTTAACCAATACGTAGAGAATTTTGATTTCACGTTTCAAATAACATCCGTAGTACAATATATGTGTAGTGAACAGCTACAGTGAGTCCTCACTGAACTACTTCCCCTTTAGTAACATGCTGTTTTAACGATGCTGGTCATTTGACACCTTTTTTCACTTAACGACGCCTGTTTCACTATAACGACGATTTTTTTTTATTTTTTTCAAGGCAAATTTTTATTTTATCAACAATATATTTACCTATTTTGATGTTCCAGTTATTTTGGTTTTTCATGTTAATGTCTTAACACAGAATCTCCAGTCAGGTAAAAGTTTAAGTGAATGCTACATTGAACACTATTTGTATAAAGACAATTTAGTTTTTTATATGTTGAAACCAAAAGAACTATGTATAATTAATAGATAAGGATGTTTTCAAAACTCAAGGGCACAACCCACTTTTTTCTGTTGCACTGACAGAACATATTGTTTTCTTTCTGAATAGATCAATTCATTAACTCGATGGATAATTTAATGAATAATTAAGTGCCCGCTGATGTCCTATAGATGTACTTTGCTGATACTCACATTATGTAATTTGAAATACAGTCCACAGGCATTGCACACTGGTTCCCCTTCATTGTTTCTCCTCCAGAGTGTGGTGGTGGAAGTATGGCAGTTAGCACAGGACAACCCTTGTCTTCTTGATGCTGGTTGCTTCATTGTGGAACAATGAATAAAAACTTATTAAATGACTTTAAGGCGTGCCATGAGGGTTATGTAACATATAGCCGCTTCCACCATTCTGAACAGTGGATGCTTCTAAATTGTAAAAGTTTTACAGAACTCATTACTTGAAATAGGAATAAAATAAAAGAAAATTGTTAAAGTATTTCCCAAAGAGCTTTTCTGACAAAGTTATATTACCTTGCATTACGTTTACCTGTTTGAAAGACTCATGTAAACTGGCAAAGAAAATTCTTAATAGCTTAAAATGTTTGTCAACCAAATACAACATGTTTTCTTATGTTTTAAAGCTTAACCATAACCATGGAATCTAACATTACCATGGAACCTAACATTACCATGGAACTTAGTATTACCATGGAACTTAACATCACCACGAAACCTAACATTACCATGGAATCTAACATTACCATGAAACTTAACTTTACCATGGTACTTAACATTACCATGGAACCTAACATTGCCATGGAACTTAGCATTACTATGGAACTTAACATTACCATGGAGCCTAACACCACCATGGAGCCTAACATTACCATGGAACCTAACATTATTATGAAACCTTGCATTACCATGGAATGTTGCATTACCATGGAACCTTGCATTACCACAGAGCCTAATATGACCTTGGAACCTTACATTATCAAGGAACCAACCTAACATTACCATGGAACACACATAGCACTACCGTGGAATCAACCAACTAACCATGGAACCTAATATTACCAAATGGAACCTTCTAGTATGCCCATACATGCTTCCATGTATAAAAACCCTATGAAATTTTTAAAGTAGGTGTTTAAGTTGTATCGTTAATGAGAAACACTTGAAGATTTTTTGGGGCAAACTCATAAATTATTTGTGATGTTGCTGGTAGCTGAATTATGGGGCATTTAAAGTGGCTATAAAGTATTGTGGGATAACACGAGGATTAAATTAACACAGCAAGCTTGCAAAGATCACTGATGTGCCAAACGATTATTTTGTTAACAGAATATTTTTTGGTTGATCAGATCTAGAATTGATAAAGTTAAAAGCTGCCATGATAATAATAATAATTATAATGTCGCTTGGTTGATTGCTACGTTTTGTTATCCTTAGCCATTCATCGTAACGTTTGGATTGCGAAATACAAACAATGCCGTAATACAAGGCATTTTAAAAACAAAAGAACGTGTGTATAGGTGTTGTTTTCAACCATGATTATTTCTCGTCACTGCTGATTCAGAAATGTTTAAAAATGCCCTGCAAAGTTCTGTCAAAATAAACTCCTTGTATTTACTAAATGACACAGCAAAACTCTGTGAATGTGATTTTACAAATTTTTGGAAGTAATGAATTACATTTTACTTGGCATAGGAGCAAAGACAATGCACTGTGAATTCACCAAGGAAACGGGGCATTACAAAGAAGGTACCATAAAAAGGTAGTTCGTTGCAAGCCTTCCTAAATCATTAACCTCTTAAACATAACAATTACTGTAGGTGGGCTCCGGATTAGCATGCTCATTTTGAATAATTTGAACTTTCGATAACTTTGACATTTTTCCCTGTGTTGTTAATAAAGTTAGGCAGCAGCAGCTAAGTAGAATAATTTTAAAGAACTGTCGGCACTATTATTATTATTATTATTATTATTGTTATTGTTGTTGTTGTCGTCGTCGTCGTCGTCGTCGTTATTGTTACTGTTACTGTTATTATTATTATTATTATTGTTGTTGTTGTTGTTGTTGTTGTTGTTGTTGTTGTTGTTGTTGTTGTTGTTGACATTATTATAATTATATCATAATTACAGCAACATGAACTTAATATGATTGTAAACTGCAGTTTTGTAAGAAGCATTGAAAAACGAATGCTAGAATCTATCATTTCATAAGCTCTAAAAGATTTTACAACCAGATGATGATACATGTAGTGGCTACGATGATGACAATTGACAAGACAGAAACACTCATCATTAATTGGTAGTGGCACAACGATAGCAACTAATGACGCACGTGATAATACACTGATTAGGATTTAAAGTACAAAAAAACCCTCCACTTACACAAAGCTTAAAAATTCGTCTTGTAATTTTATATCACTTACATACTGCCGTTTTGTAAATTAGGCTTGCGTCGGCAATAACGCTGTATAAAACATGTAAATTTAAATTCCCGCGATGACCGTTAGACGCAGCCATTTTGACGATAAGACATTTGAAACAAGTTAAAAAACATTGTGTAAAGTTTGAAAAAATAATCAGAGCATTCGCAGCACACATGTTACTAAGTAAGTAAAATTTTAAAATACTGCATCTTGTCAATAAGATTAAAAATACGTTTTTTGGTTAGTGAGGGGCGCACCCTAGTAGGTGAGTCAATGACATTTTACCAATTGACACGAACATTTCAAATTATTATTTCTAGTTACATAAGTCTTTCAAGCAGGTAAACGAAATGCTAAGTAATAAAATTTTGCATGGAACTTTTTTGGGACATAATTCAACATTTACTTTTCTTCCCCTGATTTACGTTGTGCGTATATGACGTCATGTAATGACGCTGTCGGAATAGTTTCGCGGGAAACTTAAAATGAAAACAAACAAAAAACCTTTCAACGCGAGTACGATATACTCATAAAATTGCTGTAAAGTAACATAATTTTTTACTTTAGTGCACAACTAGATTAATATGCACTTAGCAGTAACTTTACTCACCTGTGTGTTACATACTAGACGCCGTTGTGGTTTAATTAATGGCCGATTCATTCCGTTCATTTTGTGATACAAGCCGCAAGCATTGCACAGGTAGTGACCAGTACCATCTCTCCTCCATAACGGTGTTGATATGGCACCGCAGTTGACACATTCGCGACCCTCAGCGAAGTAATCAACAAACTCTGTAAATGGAGAAGTGGGTGTTATATTCTCATGTAGCTACATGTAATGCACAAGTTATTATGTGGAAAATATTGTGTGGATACACTGTCAAAAATAAACTTCGTGCTTTAACAATGTCTTGCTCCAGGACAAAATTTTTGTGAAATGACAAAATTTAATAAAATCAAAGAAATCAGATGAAACAAAACAAAGGACAGGACAAGATTGGGCGGGGCAGGGCAGAATAGGACAGAGTAGGGCGGGATGGGATGGGCAGGACAGGACAGGACAGAACAGGACAAGACAGGAAAGGACAGCACAAAATAGAACAAAACAGAATAGAATAAAATAGAATAACTAAAATGAAATAAAAAAGAACAAACTGTAAAATAAAACAATACAAAACAAAACAAAATAATATAAAATAAAATAGAAGAAAACAGAAGAGAATCGAACGGAACAAATACAGTGAAGCCGACTGGATAAGAGAGTAAAGAGAAGAGAAAAGAGGAGAAAAGAGACGAGGAGAAGACATATAGGAGACAGAGAAGAAGGAGGAAAAAGAAATGAGGAAAAGAAAGTGAAAGAGAAATTATTTCAATGGGCTTTAATTTTATTTTAACTTGACGTGCGTGACAGTCGACGTTCGGGGAGACGTTAAATGTGACGAAATGGCTACGTTAAAAGTTTCTTTTGTTTAGGGAAGGGCTTCTAGTTTGTTTTAATGCCACCTCAAGAGAAACTAATGATAGGAGTTATAGAACAAATGATAACACAAACATTGAGTAGGAGTTTAACGTTCTTAAATAGTTTAGATTCACTTTTGGGGGGTAAAAATAGCAGATAACTTGGAACAAATTGCAACCCATTTTCAACAATGAAGCAGGGATGTTCCTAATTACGCAATAATAGTATTGTGACATCATCGTGACGTCATTGAAGAAAAACGACAGCATTTTTGGAACCCTCTGGTGCACTTTCCTATCCGCCAATAATAAATATTTTCCATCTAGGCACGATGATTTAGGAGATGTACCCTTTTGGCACCAGTAGGCGCCATCTTGGATTAGTGCGTATATCTCAAAAGAATCAAAGCCGATTTCGGCCGATTTTTTGTTGTGGGAACTGGAGACTGCATTCTAACAGAATCTGAACAGAGAAATTCTATTGCGATGTGTTCAAGGTACCCCTTTACTAGGAGTTATCTTTACCCACCTGTTTCAGTGAAATCAGATTAGTCATCAGCTTCCTAGCTTATATACCCCCCGAAGTCATTCCATTCCCAACTTCTATAACAATGAGTTACTCTCACTCTCTTACCCTAAGCGTTTATTACTCTTCCTCATGTGTTTGTTTACAAGTTTCTGGGAACTGTATAATGTATACAAGCGCGGAGATTAAATCACTTGGTGTATAGTCAATAATGATAAAGGATTTCAAAGAGGCGGAGCTCCTTCGTGCCGTGAAGAAGAGAAAGAGAGAAAACGGGGCCACACTCGCCCAAATTCCCTCAAGCTAAATTATACTAAACCAAGGACCGGTAGGTTTTAGCCCAGGGGTGTGCAAATTATCTGACTAGTCGGGCCACATTAAACATTCCCGCAATTCCTGTGGGCCACATGCAGTTTGGTCAAGGAGCCAAGTACAGTAGGACCTAATAACGATTTTTCTGCATCTGATCTGTCATATCATTACTACTGCATACTACACTCAAAAAACTATTTTAGAAATTATTAAAATTTATATTAAAAACCAAATATTTCGTCATGTCCAACAGTGACATTAAGTGACAACGGTCTTGTAAGGGTTAATGCCATCCGATTTAGAGGAAAAAACTACCCGCACTATCTTTGCGATATTGGCGCAGACTTCAGCTAGATCGCGTGGGCCGCACTTTCATTACGTTGACAAACCTCTTCGCGGGCCGCACGAGATCTCTCGGCGGGCCGCAGTTTGCACACCCCTGTTTTAGCCTTTCTGGCTTGCTGAACTGCGTTGTTTAAATCGTAATAAAGACTTATAATATTTACATAATTAAAAGTTTACAGAAATATCGTTGAGTTCTCTGATTGTCAGGTTTTCACAATAAAATTATGTTTGATAAGAATGAAAAAAAAACCGGAAAAACCGGATTGATTCAATTCAATTCAATTCAAGGTAGGTTTATTTGTCTCCCTTAATAAGATTACATAAAATTACATAATTAAATTAAGAAAATGGAAACAGGATGGTGAAGGACCAGGGGACATCGAGCAGCCATTCCTATATACATAACAGATTTTTTAGATTATTTTAAGAAACCGTAGTGTCTAAAAAATCAGTGCATTGGTAATTGTCTATCTATCTAACTATCGAATTATAGACATACATGTATATATATATATATATATATATATATATATATATATATAATATACATGTATGTATTTATATATATATGTGTGTGTGTGTATGTATATAATTCGATAGTTATATATATATATATAATGATTATAATTCAATTATTATTAAATCAAACACTACCGATGAAAATAATCAGTTTACATATATTAGGTTTTCGAGAGAGAGAGAGAGAGAGAGAGAGAGAGAGAGAGAGAGAGAGAGAGAGAGAGAGAGAGAGAGAGAGAGAGAGAGAGAGAGAGAGAGAGAGAGAGGAGGGAGCGAGCGAGGAAGGAATGATTAATTTCGTAAAAAACTTTATTCTGTTTAAAAATAATGTTTGAAGAGACACTCTTTGTAATTTAAACAAAAAATTTCACTACACAAGCAAATAAAATCACTGGCATAAGCATGAAGACAGACAACAATTATTTGCTGTCGAAGTGTGATGACAACGATTCGTGTTCGAACTCGTCGACTCAATGTTGCTTTAGAGCTATACATGACCTAGGAGACCACACCACATGGTAAGGACTCACAGACATGAGCAATAGACATAAATCTAATTTCATACATAGCTGAAAGTAAAAGTAAACCGACATTGTTACAGAGGATTAGACGGCAGGCGTCATGAGCAATTTTCTTGTCAAAGATCACACGAAGTGGCCATAGGTGGTCTGACGGAAAGTGTATCGTGTTACAAATGAGCCATAGATCTTTGACAGTGCGAGATTTTAACAATAAAGGGCTAAGCTAGTAAGTGCTGCACTTTCTCTCTCTTTCTCCTTCCTTCCCCTCTCCCTGTCTCTCTGTCTTTTCCCCTCTTGCTTGCTCTCTCTCTCTCTCTCTCTCTCTCTCTCTCTCTCTCTCTCTCTTTCTCTTTCTCTCTCTCTTTCACACACTCACTCACTCACTCTCTTTCTTTCTCTAAGCTAGTAAGTGCTGCACTTTCCCTCTCTTTCTCCTTCCTTCCCCTCTCCCTGTCTCTCTGTCCTTTCCACTCTTGCTCGCTCTCTCTCTCTTTCTCTTTCTCTCTCTCTTTCACACACTCACTCTCTCTCTCTTTCTTTCTCTAAGCTAGTAAGTGCTGCACTTTCTCTCTCTTTCTCCTTCCTTCCCCTCTCCCTGCCTCTCTGTCTTTTTTCCTCTTGCTTGCTCTCTCTCTCTCTCACTCACCCACTCTCTCTCTTTCTTTCTCTAAGCTAGTAAGTGCTGCACTTTCTCTCTCTTTCTCCAACCTTCCTCCTCTCCCCACTCTCTGTCCTTTTCCCTCCTGCTTGCTCTCTCTCTTTCTCTCCCTCTCT
>JAQGDQ010001083.1:0-64567 GCA_030141605.1 Tubiluchus corallicola | reverse complement strand
TCACTCATTTGTGCCACCTTAACAAGCCAAGCTTTCAAGGTGTCATACAGCAACTCTTTTATTTGGTTAATTTGACTTCATCAACGTTTTTTTACCTATACTGTTTCTTTTTTTTAAATAATATTGTATGTTGATGTATTGTATTGCTGGAGTGAAATAAATTGATTGATTGATTGATCGAATCAAAAATTGTACAAAAACCGTTACCAAAATGGGTAACACACCACAAACACTTATGAGAGGACGACACTTATAGGACATACCCAAGTGATGAGTCTCTTCGCGTAGTTTCATCGCTGCGTCAAAATCGACCGGTTTTACTTGAATTCTGCTGTCCAACCTCTGCTGTACATCGGACACGCTTGAGACCAGTCTAGTAAAAATTAATAAATTTTCAAATCCGAGAATGCTACACACTCATATATCTCGCTTTGCCGGACCTCGCGTTCTTGGGTATCGGAAAATTCGGACAAACTGTGGACCGTTAAAAGTCCCGCATACTACGGACACAGTATGTTGTTTCGCGAGCTGACCGCTAGTTGGCGGGTCGTCACTTTGTTTACATCCAAGCAGCATGTAACGATACTTGTGTAGCTTGTACGTCAGCATGTTTAAGTGGTTTATAGTCAATTATGCAGAGTTATTTGAGTCAATTGCTGACAGTTTTTATATACTGCATAGGAGCTGCCCGTACCAGACATTTTTGAGACAATTAGGTGATTGATTATACATCACCGTGAGTCAAATACACGGCGCCTACTGTATTAGTTTAGTATTGGTAAATTCGGACAATTGGCAAATTCAGACCGAACGGTCTCCCCACTATTGTCCGGCAAACCAATATATGAGCGCATTTTGATTACAGGCATTCATGACGGGCTGGCCCACATCTTGTTGTTTCCTTGTTATTGTAATCTCTCATTTGCAAAAGAGTTTACAAAAACATTTGTAATTACATTCGCAAATCTTTAAAAATAAGACGATCTTTACAAACAAAAGGTTCAAGGTTCAAACACCGACTATGGAACTAATATTTTCTTTTGTTCTTTTTCTGTCTAACATTTAAAGGATTATAACACACAACAGACATTGAATTTTTTAACTCATTATTATGATTATACAAAGAATTCATAGTTTTAAATTAAATAACTTACCATTTTGTGGCAAATTTCAATTTTGTTGCTGTTGTTGTTGTTACTATTGTTATTGTTGTTGTTAATATCATCATCATCATCGTTGGGGTCACCATCATTATTATTATTACAAAATAACATAAATAAGAACAAAAAATATTGTAATTAAAAGTGGTGTTCCTAATTATGGGGAACAGTGGGCATAAGTGAACCGATGCTTGGCTAGGGTTTACCAGATTTGAAATGACCTTTTTTGGCAAATTTCAAACGCATGCATTGCTGTAAAGATCGCCATGTTTCTCGTCTTCGGCGCGACTGAGTGAGAATGATGTACGGCGTACAGAAAGTGTCTTTGTTTACCGATCTTTGGTGACCTCGTGACCACGCTCATAACATCCTTCATCTCGCTCAACGAAAAATGGCGGTTCTGCAAATTTAATACCTCTAACAATGAACTGACAAATACGGAAAGCGTCTTTGGTTACCGATGCTTGTTTACCGATCTTTGGTGACCTCTTGACCACGTTCAAAACGTCATTTGTCTCGTGCGACGAAAAATGGCGGTTCTTTAAATTTAATATCGCTAATAACGAAGTGATAAAAAAATAAAAAAAACAAGTTTTACCGGAAGTTTATAATAAAATAAATTGAATATTCATAATAAGAGTAGGATTCTAAGTTGTAGAAGCTTATATTATAGTGAGGGTTTAGATTGACTTTCAGAGATTCGTACGAACGACTGCACATACAGATGCAACATAGGCGATGTGAAACGATTCAAATTTGGCGATACAATACGATACTTTTTTCCAACAATACGATAACGATAATACACTTTTTAGACGATACATATTATTTCGAGCGATAAAAACGATATCAAAGTTAGAAAATTTATGCAACGACAGAAAAAGTATCTGTAATAATTAGAAAATTTATGTAACCATTACGCGACTAAATTTTCTGCTTCGTCGTTATAATGATTCATAAATAAGCAAGCCGTGACAGATTAGTACGATATAAAGATGTCCATGGACGATGACACCAAAAGTACGGTACCCTGTAGTCCGCGTCCACGAGTCTGTATGATTTAGAATCAGAATAAAGATAACCGCCATTGCTAAGCGAAAGTGCAACTGCATGCATCTGACAAGCTTATGATTTTAAATAATTTATTTATCCGCTATTTTGCTTAATTCCTTTACGGAAATTAAAAAGCAAAGTGAAGTGATTTTATAAAGGTAAGCGATAAGCAACGATACAAGCCAAATTTGATACGATAACAATATCGTGTATATTAATTTCGGTGGTACGTTATATATATATATATATGTTATATATATATTATAAGATTCGAGGCTACAGCTCTGACGGCAACACCATTTGCAGTGATTCATATATGTATAAATAGAAAGGTCTCGATCCAGTGTGGTCTCATTGCGGGTTTATTTTTTTAATCGGGTCCGCCGGAATGAATGGGGGGCGAAAAACCTCCAAAAATGACCATTTTTCGACAGTTTTTTTTGCAAAACTTATCATATTTCTGGAGAACAGGAACGGGCTCGGGGTAGTGCTGGGTATGGATAGATAGTCCGTTCAGTGGTGGGTGTCACAGGTGTATTCAGAATTCGCGAGAGGGCCACGGCGTCCCGTAACGGACGTTTTCTCGGACCCGACTCCCGATTTTTTGCAGGACTTTGGTAGTACCTAAAATAATATCGATACGATAACGATAAAAACAAATTTATCGTATCGATAAGATAATTATCTATACATATCGTTATTGTTAACGCCCCTAGAGCAACTGAAGAAACTTAACTTACTTCTAAGATCGTAACTTACTTCTGTAGAGGAGAATCCGGCGAAACGTCTGTCGATATGCGTATGGAATAGAGGGAAGCTGCTGAGCCCGACCCGTACGAGAAAAGAGAAACTCTTTTACCAGCCACTTCGCTGATCGGGGTGCTGAAATCAAAAGAGCGAGCCATTGAGAAATTACTTAAATACGAGATTATCAGATTATCAGCAATAATGCGCAAGCATTCTACATAGTGTTTCGTTTTGCTTAACCTTGCATGAAAATAATCCTTTGAGGTTTCTGCTCTTTGTAAAAATTAGAGTGAACGACGTTGTGGATAGCAGCAAACATTACAATGATCAAGCAAAGACTGCTAGAGACATCTAGTGTCAATAAAAAAAGGCTGAAGTTAAGTAAAATGTGCGCTTGCAAACCAAAACCGTTCACGAGTCGGCGTAGTTGAAACTATGTTATGATGCTTCAAAGTAGACTGCATAAAAAATCTGGTCAAATGTCAATTTTTTGTTTTTTTATAAAAACAAACGCTAAATATATTGGGCTTTTATATTCTAGCATCAAATCATCAAGAAAATGTCTAAGTCTGATTTTATAACCCCAAACCCATTTTTCTCTCTAGACACTAGTATTGCAAGTGTAAAAAACTTGTATTTTCAAACTCTGATAGAAGCTCGTGGAAGCAGCCATTCTGCTTCAGGTTTTTCTGTTGACAAGCTCAGATCTTTGTCAGGAAGAGCCATCTACTGGATTTAAACATAACTTCAATATGTTCTTGCAAAGTCCATAGCAACCAACATTTGTACGGTTGCTAAGTATTTTGTAAACGTGTGACCAAAAACAATGGCTGACTTTAACAGTGATTTTCTCAAGATTAAGTTTTTCAGTGTGCAGCCTGCAGCTCAACTTCAACGTGGATTATCTCAGCTTAGAAATAACATAGAGTGATGAACTTGGTATCAAAATGATCCTCATGAAATGAAGATTCAGAAAATGTAAATAACTAGAAAAGCTTAACTGCCGAATTGTGGACCATTTTGCTATGTAAGCACTTAAATAACAATGCTGTGCTTTTCAAAGAAGAAAGACAACAAAAATGTTTCTTTATATTTCTATGTAAGCAGTTGTGTATAGATTAAATACTAATTTGCCAAAAACAAGAAAGGAATTACAGCTATGTTATAAAAATTTCCGTAATATTCTACACAACCAGATGCTGCCATCTATTAACAAGAAATTTAAACGTATAACGACACATTAATATATTAATCATATAATAATACATAAATTATAATAATATAAATAAATAAATATAATTTAAATAAACTGGAAATTAATTAGAGCTATATTATATTCTGCTGCCATCTATTAACAATAAATTTAAACATATAATGACAAATTAATATTATAATCATATAATAATATATTAATTATAATATATAAATAAACGAATATAATTTACATAAACTAGAAAGAAATTATAGCTATATTATAAATATTTTTGTAATATACTGCAAAACCAGATGCTGCCATCTATTAACAAGAAATTTAAACGTATAACAACAAATGAATTTAATTAATACATTAATCATATAATGATATATTAAATATAATATATAAATAAATGAATATAATTGACATAAACTAGAAAGAAATTAGAGCTATATTATAAATATTTTAGTAATATACTGCAAAACCAGATGCTGCCATCTATTAACAAGAAATTTAAACGTATAACAACAAATGAATTTAATTAATACATTAATCATATAATGATATATTAAATATAATATATAAATAAATGAATATAATTGACATAAACTAGAAAGAAATTAGAGCTATATTATAAATATTTTAGTAATATACTGCAAAACCAGATGCTGCCATCTATTAACAAGAAATTTAAACGTATAACAACAAATGAATTTAATTAATACATTAATCATATAATGATATATTAAATATAATATATAAATAAATGAATATAATTGACATAAACTAAAAAGAAATTAGAGCTATATGATAAATATTTTAGTAATATACTGCACAACCAGATGCTGCCATCTATTAACAAGAAATTTAAACGTATAACAGCAAACTAATGCTTGTGAAAAATCCATGAAAGTAACAGTTTTTAGTGCATCAAACCTGCAAATACGTCGTATAAGCAAAAAGAGTCACTAGAGCCATCTAGTGGCAATAAGAAAAAAGGCTGAAATAAATAATTAGCAGTAAATAAATAAATAAATAAACAACAACATTCTCTTACTTTCACAAGCAAAAGAGCTACTAAAATCCTATTTTGCTCAAACAGTTGAGTACAGAATCAGCAACAATTTCGTACAAAACAAAAGAACAGTACAGTAATATTACAAAGTATAAATTTTATTCTCCCTTTCCGTGCTGCCATCTGTTATCGAAAAATTCAACCCAAAAAAAATCACAATAAGTAAAAGTTTTTTAGAGCAACAAGTTTAAGAATATCTCATAAAAACACAAAAGGGTTAACAACCCCCTTCTCAAGACTTCCCCTCTCAAGACACCCACCCGGATGAAAACGAATCTACGTTCGCTTACCAGCCGAGAAACGAAACCAGGCCACCGTACAAAGACGGCGTGTACATATTTCCGACTTGATTTGCCACTCTCAACGTCGGTAACGTTTTCCTCTCATAGATGTCTCTGCTGTGAGCCATGAACGCTTTTTCTACATCCCTGTCGAAGTACGTGTCTTCCAACTTCAGATCTCTGTAAAACGTGTTCAGACATGTCAATGAAACCAATAAGAAATGCACAGTTCAAAATTATCCTTATAAATTATAAGAACCTTTAACTCTGCCTTATGTACCAAGGCATGGTATAGCTTAAAGAAAGACAGGTTGATTTTTCATATCACACCCCATTTTCAAGTCTGATTAAAAGTATATATTTTAACACAATTAACACTGCAAAAGTGTTTCTGATGATTAAATAATAGATTAGAAACTTAATTAACGGCGGGCGAGCTCAACTACTGATGACATCACAAACTAACATAATTTTCAACATCAACAATATTCCACGAGCGTGTTGCACGTGTTTGTGAAAGAGAAAATTGAAGTACAGTGCTACTGTAAGATATTCAGTGTGTTGTACTAAAACTAGGCAAGTTTTAAGATAAAAATTCAAATTTCAAATTTACCGCTGTGTTCACGCATGAGCTGTCGGACGTGTGTAGTTCGTCACAAACCAACATGTTAACTGAGAGCTACAGCACTTGTTTTATGCGCAATGCGTTTCCGAAATGCAGGGCGCTAGTGCCTGTCTAACTAACAAATGGTGAAATGCATGTAACAGTGAAGAACTAGTGGCGCGAACGAGAAATTGTGTTTGTGCGGTAATAATTCTTCCACGTAAGTCATTCTAGAAGAAAACTGTCTTTTTCTTTTTTAATATTTTAAATAGTAGATAGTTTTGACTTGCAGTTTAAGATTGGGTCCGGTTTTGCTTTAAAATACAATTTATCGAGCGACAAATTTTCAAAATCTTTGAATCACAGAATTAAAACTAAATAATTTATTACTGTTTTTATGATTCATTTTCGATCGACATGATGTATACGATCATGACATATCACGATCGACGTGATACATCATTGTCAACTGCACATCGGAAGTCTAAGCGCAACAGTTACAAAAACGAAGGTACAAAACTCACAAAATACCTGAATGCCTCCAAGCCTTTGTATCGATTAGTGAAGTCTGGATGCTTGTCCAACAGGAAGTCGTTCAAGGCCAACCTGGCGACGGATTTCTGAACTAGCTTGCAATACGGAGAATGAAAGCACATGACGTCAATGTTATCCAGGGAAAATGCGTTGCCTTTCCCATCTGCAAAAAAACGGTCGCCATTAATATTCCTGGAGGATGGGTGCTAACGAGCAATTACTGCAAATTTTCAATTCTTCACGCATCCGTACTGTCACTGCCACTTTTCACTCATTACTGTCACTCAAGTGTGTTAAATATCAATAACGCTGGCTGTCAGTGATATTCATGACATCGCGCTTTAACAAGATGTTGAATAACAGTCACAAGAGCCCAGTCATTTGAAGTTGTTTCAAACGACTTACCATCAAGATGGCTGCACCTAACGGTCATCGTGGGAGTTTAAATTTGCATGTTTTATACATCATTACTGTTAATACAAGCTCTGTATGCCATAAGACAGTACTTACGTGTTATAAAATTTCAAAACGAATATTTTTATCTTTATTAAAAATGAAGCCAGGTGGTAAAATTCAACTCTATAACGACATGCAAACTAAAACTCGTTTGTCGTTTGAAACAACTTCAGATAACATTAAAGATAATGTGCATTAAAGTTTGAAAGAATGGAGTTTTAGTTTATTATTATCAAGTAAGAGTATTTGTAGCACACACTCCATTGACTAAGCAAATAAGATCAATAATGGGTTTTGGTGAGCCAGTGCTGCACACTGGGATGGCGATGCAGTGACGTTTTACCATTTCGTGCAAACATGTTAAATTTTTTGTAGTCACACAACTCTTTCAGGTAAGCGTAATGCTAAATAATACAACATTGTGTGAAATGTTTTTGGGACGCACTATTAAATTCCCTTGTCTTCTCCTTTAATTTCTGAGTTCCTAATTTTAATTTTTAATTTGCTCTATGCTCACAAAAGCTCACCATCAGTAGTGGGTCAGCAAACAAATGCCAAAACAAAAGTCCTCAAAATACTTTATAAAGACAGACAAGGCTGAACGCAATAATTTTTTTCGTTAATTTTTGCATGACAGTTACTCGCAAGCGTTGACGAATTGTGAAAGTCTAAACACGCCTTATCGTTAAATCTTCGCAATGCCTCAGCAAAACAGAAGACTAGATGACCACGTACATTACCAATGCATTAGTGAACACAGGTGGACATTGGTCTCTGATCAGTTGGCCGAGTTCCAAAAACTCGACCGAAGCAATGCAAAGATTAAACTTCTCTCGGGTCTTTGTACCTGCATTAGGTACCTGGCGGCTAATCAACAGGTAAATGTAATTTGAACAACAAGTAAGTTTGCACACAGGTGAATTATGAGTCAACTTCTATGTAAACGAACAGCCCAAGTCACGTATGCTACAAACTGTGCCAAGCAAAAGTCGACAAAATCTAGTTAAATGCCTTAATATTAATTAATGCAAGATTGACCTTATTTTGTTGCCCGCTAATTAAACTACATGTATTTTCGTTACTCTGAATTATATAGAAAATATCATAATTTTAAAAATTACTAATGTTTCCTAAATTAAACTGATAACATTAATGCCCACCAGTGTCTAAAAATCTTTTTATCTATATTCGGTAAAGGATAGCAGACTAGGTGACTTTATAGTCTTTTCGCTATCCTTTCTCTAGTTCTAGATCTATCTATACATTTTAACCATTCTTCAAAACTTATTAGCGATTCTTTTATATTAATCATGTTTTATTGTAGTATTATAAAGAGATAAATAAATTAAAATTAAATTGAATTGTCTTTTCGCTATCCTTTCTCTAGTTCTAGATCTATCTATTCATTTTAACCATACTTCAAAACTTATTAGCGATTCTTTTATATTAATCATGTTTCATTGTAGCACTATAAAGAGATAAATAAATTGAAATTGAATTGAATTGTATTTTCACTATCCTTTCTCTAGTTCTAGATCTATCTATACATTTCAACCATTCTTCAAAACTTATTAGCGATTCTTTTATTAATCATGTTTTATTGTAACATTATAAAGAGATAAATAAATTGAAATTGAATTGAATTAACAAAATGTCATTTTTATACTAATCGCTGCATTCTAAGACTCTATTTCGAACAGAAAGGGGAAAATATAAATGCACAACTGCAAGATTCCCTTATGTTGGTACTAGCTAAATATCTAATAATTTGTTTAAAAATTGTGCCCAACAGCTAAATTGTGATCCATGATACAAAACATAATAATTTTAGGTTCGAACCAAATTCTGAGCGAAAAAATCGTTCGAATTGAATTCTAAGGAGAAAATTCGTTCGAATTGAATTCTAAGGAGAAAATTCGTTCGAATTGAATTCTAAGGAAAAAATTCGTTCGAATTGAATTATAAGAAAAAAAATCGTTCGAATTGAATTCGAATGTTCGATGCTCACACATACTGATCAGAGAATGATCTGTACTAAAAGAAACCTATCTTCAGCATTATAATAAAAACTTTACTTAAAAACCAGATAGAATGACTGGAATTATGTTCAAAGCGCTAATAAAAATTCACTGTTTTTATTAATTGTTCCTCAGCGATTCAGAAACTTTTCCACCGGTGGAACAATGATTGGTACCTAAGATCTTAAACATTGAAGCAACTATGTCATATGACAAACAGAACGTCTAGATGAACGGAACGTCTTACGTCATATGGTGAACGGAACGCCTCATGTCATACGGTGAACGGAATGCCTGATGTCATATGACGAACAGAACGTCTTATGTCATACGGTGAACAGAACATCTTATGTCATAGGGTGAACGGAACGTCTCATGTCATAGGGTGAACGGAACGTCTTACGTCATACTGTGAACGGAACATCTGATGTCATATGATGAACAGAACGTCTAGACGAACAGAACGTCTTATGTCATACGGTGAACAGAACATCTTATGTCATAGGGTGAAAAGAACGTCTCATGTCATACGGTGAACGGAACGTCTTATGTCATAGGGTGAACGGAACGTCTCATGTCATAGGGTGAACGGAACGTCTTACGTCATACTGTGAACGGAACATCTGATGTCATATGATGAACAGAACGTCTAGACGAACAGAACGTCTTATGTCATACGGTGAACAGAACATCTTATGTCATAGGGTGAAAAGAACGTCTCATGTCATACGGTGAACGGAACGTCTTATGTCATAGGGTGAACGGAACGTCTCATGTCATAGGGTGAACGGAACGTCTTACGTCATACTGTGAACGGAACATCTGATGTCATATGATGAACAGAACGTCTAGACGAACAGAACGTCTTATGTCATACGGTGAACAGAACATCTTATGTCATAGGGTGAAAAGAACGTCTTATGTCATACGGTGAGCGGAACGTCTTATGTCATAGGGTGAACGGAATGTATTATGTCATAGGGTGAACGGAATGTCTAATGTCATACTGTGAACGGAACATCTGATGTCATACGGTGAACAGAACGTCTCATGTCATACGGTGAAAAGAACGTCTCATGTCATACGGTGAACGGAACGTCTCATGTCATAGGGTGAACGGAACGTCTTATGTCATACGGTGAACGGAACGTCTTATGTCATACGGTGAACGGAACGTCTTATGTCATACGGTGAACAGAACGTCTCATGTCATACAGTGAACGGAACGTCTTATGTCATAGGGTGAACGGAACGTCTTATGTCATACGGTGAACGGAACGTCTTATGTCATACGGTGAACGGAATGTCTCATGTCATACGGTGAACAGAACGTCTTATGTCATACGGTGAACGGAACGTCTTATGTCATACGGTGAACAGAACGTCTCATGTCATACGGTGAACAGAACGTCTTATGTCATACGGTGAACAGAACGTCTCATGTCATACGGTGAACGGAACGTCTCATGTCATACGGTGAACGGAACGTCTTATGTCATACGGTGAACAGAACGTCTTATGTCATACGGTGAACAGAACGTCTTATGTCATACATAATAGTGAATAGTGAGTACATTACAGTGAATAGAATGTCTTACCACGGAAGAAGAGATAACACCAAAAGAGAATCAAGTTAACTCTTTACCCTTGAGCGGCATATCAAAACCAACACAGGCGGCTCGTCCGTAAACAACAAAACTGCTGACTATAGGAAACTAATCAGTCTGAATAGAGACTTACAAACAAAACCCAACGCCCGTTATCAAAAACAAGGTTAACATAGAGATGAAATAGTTAGATAATTAAATTTTTACCTCACGTGTTATATAAAGATTATAATACTTTCAGGGATGAGAATGACAAATTGCAAAAAACTCTGAAACAGGCCGGAGGTTCGGGGGCTGCGTAGGCCCCCATGGGGGAGGGGGGCGAAACCCCATTGGAGCCAGCAACAAATTGCAATTTTGTGACTGTAGAGAGCCTCTAAGTGGACTTAAAATATCAATTACCTTGTTTCATGCATAATTTAAAATACCCAACTATCAAGGATACATGATACCTAATTGTCTCAAAAATGCCTAAGTACTGGCCGCTCCTATGCAAAAGTATATAAAAACTGTCTGCAATTGACTCAAATAACTCTGCACAATTGATTCTATATTTTTATACATAGAGATAAACACGTGGTTACACTGATGTACGTGATGTATACAAAGTGACGGCCTGCCACCTAGCGGTCAGTTTGTGAAATAATGTACTGGGTCCGTAAAAATTTTCTCAACGAATTTACACGATTTACAAAAATGGCACTACTGGTCTTCCAAAAACTCGGAATTCCGCGTATCCACGGAAAATTCTCATCCCTGAATTTTACTGACCACTGGCCACCTACCCTTGTCCATTTGAGTTTGTGCTTTGGCCCGGTATTGCTGGAAGCAGTTGTCCAGTGCTCGCAGGTAACACTGAATGGACAACTTCCCGTCGACCACCGGATATTCAGAAGACATGTCGGGTTTGTAGAAGTCGTAAACGTGGCACATGTACGTTCCTCGCAGACCTGTAACATAAAATCGAAACAATAACAAGAAAATCAAAGAAAGAGGAAGAAAGACAATAGGGCATTGTCGACCGATACACGTCTTTCCTGGGAAATCTACCCTGGCATAAATATTAAAGGAAAGGTCAAGTCTTTTGAGAGGTCAGGTTCATTTCAATGTTCGCAAAAAATGCTAGGAGGATTTGGTAATAAAACTGCAATAAGCGTCTCATGTAATTAGTAACATGGCAGAAAATCGTGTACCGCCTTGATGTGCTTTGTGCAATTAATGGCGGCCATATAGAGGTGTATTAAATAAGATAAAAAAACTTTGACAACCACTGATTATATTAGAAGAAATCTAGTTAACAAATCTTATCAACTGCCTTTGTAATAAATTTTCCAAACTGTAAAGAGACGTTATAGACACCCTGTATATCTGCAGTGCAACCTGCATATAGTCTAATCAAGTGTTGTTCCATTCACAAATGCTTGGTGAATGTGTTAAAGCATTTATTTATCATTTCTCTATATCGTACATCAGTTGTTTACGTCGTAATTATGAAATACTACTAACACCCACTCTAAACCACACTAACTATTATAAATATGTTGTTACTAGTTCTAGTGGACTAATATAAGCTTTCTTCCTAAAATTTGTATCTTAATTTATATCTTAATTTTGTTGTATCAAAGAAAATATTATTTATACAAATGTACTTGTGAGCGTTTGTTTATTATGCGGAATAAATTGATTAAATTGAATTGAAAAAGAATTCAATTGACCTGTAGTAAAGTCACAAGCAGATGTCATGTTTCATGTCACAATTTTGGCTAGGGAAAAGGTACAGAAAAAACTCAAAATTAATTTTGCCTATGGTTAGGTTAGGATTAGGGGTTATGGTCATTTCTTTTTTCTGTGTGACTTTGTTCCTGTGACTTTTTTACCTGTGACTTTTTTACCTGGATTCCATGTAGCTAAACATGTATGAAATGCATGATACAAATGTGCTATTATGAATTGACACACGTTTTTTTTTGTAAACTGTATCTTAATCAGGTTTGTTGGACATACATCATAATAAGGCTAAACAAAGCGCTTTGCAAAGCAGTAATAAAGAAATAATAAGGGTCCTTTCACACTTTGTCAAGAGTGAAATAAGAAATAACAGTTATCGTGGAATTTTTTGCTTTTATTATAAACACTAAGGTTGGTTTTACGAGAGGTTCTTTTGCGCAAAACATCTCTGAGATATGAATCAGTGCCTAGATACACCCCAAAAAAGGGTCTAACCTTGTGAACTGAACTTTAGACGAAGAGTTCGGCAAGGTTGGTCGTTCACACGCGGTGATATCATCGAGATTTCAATCATTAGACGCAATTTGTTGTCGATCAAAGATCGACGGCACAGCACAAGGGCGAATGTTGATCCACGGCGACATTCAACCCCTTGAAAAAAATAACGTCAGTTCGCCTGCTCAGAGCGGGGGTCAGTGACTTTCCATGCTCTTCTATGCACTACACCAAAGCAGCCATGAATTCTGGTAAACAACCAACTAGAGGTGAAACAGGCCTTTAAACTCTTGTGACAAAATATCCGTAGTTGAACCAAATGATACTTATCTTCGGGTTAACAAAAGTGAAATTAGTCAAAACAACCTAAGTCGTGAGGTCGAGAAAAGTCAGACACTAAAGTTGAAAGTAGAAATGTATGCTGCTTTTTTTATAGTTAATAATAATGTTATTACTATTTTAATTTACCTTTCTGGTACACAAGTAGACCTTCAAGATTTTTAGATAAATGATAAAGTTTTGTGTCATTTTTTAAATTAGCTTTTTATACATAAGTAGACATGTATGTTTTTTATAAGTTCATGATAAAGTTATGTCATTTTTTAAATTAGCTTTTCATACATAAGTAGACATGTATGTTTTTTTAAAGTTGATGATAAAGTTATGTCATTTTTTAAATTAGCTTTTTATACATAAGTAGACATGTATGTTTTTATAAGTTCTGTATAAAGTTATGTCATTTTTTAAATTAGCTTTTCATACATAAGTAGACATGAATGTTTTTTAAAAATCGATGATAAAGTTGTCATTTTTAAATTAGCTTTTTATACATAAGTAGACAAGCAAGTTTTTTAAATAGCTGATGATAATGTTAAAACTGTTTTAATCTATTTTTTTAATTCTCATCATTTTTCCATCGCCGGAGAGTCAAAAGAAAAAGGGGTTACAACACCAAGTTTGTTTAAGAACATTCTCCAATCATGCTCGACAAACAATGTCCGTCGTTTTATCACAGATCGCAGACGACGAAGTTCTTTGTTGAAAACACAATCCAGGTTTTATTCCTTCCGGATTCTTCCATATGGGGGAGGGGTCAATAACTTCCTCCATCCTGTATACAATTGCGGTTTATTCTACATGATTAAGGAGCTTTGATTGTAAGAAGATTACACGATGACATAATCACAACAAGACAAAAGATTGTTCTCAGAATAATAATCTATAGAGAAGATGAAATATAACCAGACAAGGGTGCCTTAAAGCACAAGAAAACCCTTCATAGACATAAAGCTTAAAAAATTCATTTTGAAGTTTTATATCACTTACATGCTGCCTTTTTGCATACAGGACTTGCCTGGGCAGTAACACTGTATAAAACATGTAAATTTAAACTCCCGCGATGACCGTTAGGCGCAGCCATTTTATTGCGTAGGTCATTTGAAACAAGTTTTGATGACATTGCGTAAAGTTTGAAAAAACAATCAGAGCATTCGTAGCATACATGTTGTTAAGTAAAATTTGAAATTACTTCATCTTGTCAATAAGTTTAAAAATATGTTTTTGTTTAGTGAGTGGTGCACCCTGGAGGGTGAGTCAGCAACATTTTACTAAATGGTGTTATGCATTTTACATAATCAATACTTGTCTTTTGTAGTTATGTAAGTAAGTGAAATGCTAAGGAATATAGCTTTGCATGGAAAGTTTTTGGACAATTTCTTCCCTTGATTTACGTTGTGCTTAAAGGGCAACTAACAAAGGAAACTAAGACACTAATATATAAAACTTTAGTTCTACCGCACTTCTTATATGGATGTACGCTACTTCAAAAAACCAAAAGAGAAAATTACTTAAAATTAAATCTCCTTCAGAACTATGCGTTGAGATTTATAGCTGGGTACTCATACAAACGTAAGGCAGGTAGACAAAAATTCAAAGCTTCAACAACTAACCTGAGAAAAACTTTAAAATTCCCAATCATTGAAGCACACAAAGAATATTTTACTCTGCTTTTTATATTTAAATACATTAACAACATCAGCAAACCATTCCAGAATAACAGATTTACCTTTTTTCCAAATCCTATCATTAATTCCAGAACAAGCAATCTAAAACAAATTAGGACAAATACCCACTACGGAACGAACTCTGTAATCAAACAAGCAATTCTACTTTGGAATTCTCTACCATTACAGGTTAAACAAATCAAGTCCCTATCAGCATTTAAAACAAAATTAAAATCACTAATATTAACCAGATGTGAAATACCATCACACCAGTACGACAACATACACACTAATTCAGAATTCATATATCCATGGCCATATTAATTAAATCATAGTTTTTTTCATTTTTTTGTGCATAGTTGTAAATACGTTTGATTTTATTCGTCGTTACTTTCCATTACTGCACAGTAGTTTAGATTGCACTGCCGCATTTGCCTTCAACAGTGTAAGTTTTTATTAACTAACACTGATTGATTATCTCTGTAAAGTTTTTATCAGTGATTATCAATGTATTTTAATGGCAAATAAAGATTATTATACATATATGTGTGTGTGTGACGTCATGTAATGGCGCCGTCAGAACAGTATTGCAGGAAATTTAAAATGAAAACAAACAAAAATTCCTATCAACGCGAGTACGATATATGCATAAAATTGCTTTAAAGTAATGTAATTTTTAGGTGATTTTTCTGAAACCTTCATGTACCCCTTTTCTTGTCCTCTAATGAACCAAAGCTTGGAATTTGACACCACTTACATGCTGCCTTATTGCACGTAGAGCTTGCATTAGTAGCAACACTGCAAAAAAACTTGTAAATTTAAACTTCCGCCTTTAAACAGTTACGGTTAGAAGCAGCCATTTTTTAACGGTAAGTCGTCTGAAGAAGTTTGAAAAAATAATCAGAACATCAACATTTTGTTAGCTGGGGGGGGGTCTCAATCATTTTGACCCTTGACATTTGTCGCATAACAATTTAACCAAAAATCTAAATAAATTCAAATTTGAACAGCAATTTCTATTACTGATGAAATATACAGTCAAACTCAGATATAAGGGACTCCCCCGGACCGGAAAAAACCGTCTCTTATATCTGATGTCCATTATAGCCAAAGTTGAGTCAGACCGAGGGTGTATCTAGACCTGTACTTTTACCCACATTTTTATGGATTATTGCTACACATTCAATACAAACAGTATGTAGGAAGCTCCTTCAGTGACGTGAGATGTATGTGACTGCGGACACCGAGCTGTTCGAAGGCCGAGTTTGCGAAAAATTGAGGTTAAAAATCAATCAATTTCGCTTTGATCATAGGGTCCCTTATATGCGAGGTAATTTACCTAGGTTTCTATTATGTGGGGACATGAAGATATCGTCCCTTATAACCGAAAGTCCCTTATATCCGAGTACCTAATATACGAAGATTTTTACATAGGAAAAACGTTACGAAAAATTGAGACCGGTGTAAGTGGTCCCTTATAAGCGAGTACGTTATACCCGAGGTTGACTTTACACAAATTATTGTGCAAGTTGAAACTTGCATGGCAGCACAATCAACGGTCAAAGTTCTGCTAACACGAATATGAGAACAATCCAAACTAGCAAGCCAACAAAGCGAAATAGCAAATTATTCCACTGCTTAAACTTTGCCCAGGGCCCCACTTAATGAACTGTACAAAGTTAATCAAACATCAATTAGACATGACGTCACTAAGAGATTACAGACCAAGGTAAATAAGATAACCTGGCATGTGACGTCGATTTTTTTTCGGCGAAGAAAAATCTCCAACGACGTTGTTCAGAAGAAGTGCAGGAGGCCCTACATTCTCTCACGACCAAAGTCTGAACTTTGTTTGTGAGTAACAGAAATAAAGCATAGCAACATTCACACACGGTGCAAACCGAGTGCGACTAATGCAAGCCTAAATCATGGACAGTGGTCAACACAAACATGTTGACCGGTCACCTGGTATTAACAAAACCAATTACCACTATAAGACAGATAAGGCCTAGATTTGCAAGGGTAAAATGCTAATGTCACGAAACTAAGAAACTGATCACATGTGAAGAAGGGATAAAATGACCGTACTATATGTATACAGGGTGTTCAAAAAGAGCAACGAACTAACAAATGCTATAAGTACTTACTTAATATTACATTATATATTTAAGTGAGGTCACAACAAATCGTACATCCCACCAGTTACTCTGAACCATTCACTATATAACTTAAAGGAAAACTGGATGATTGTGTAAACATGAGTTCGGAATAAAAAATGCTCTAAAAATATTGAAAACTACAATAACTTTTTTAAAATCAAAGTTTAAATTAAATAATAATTACCTCTGATACTCAAATTTCGTTAAACTTTCAAAGCTACGTGCGGCTCAGTGAATCTACTAAGACTGGCAACGGCACTTTTTGTCACGTTCACGTGACCGACAAATAGAAGGTGGTACCGTGATAACCATGATCATGAACTGCGGTGTTAGTTTCTGACGTCATATGATGTAAAGCTCATTTTTCGTGTCATCATGCTTTTGAACAGTACTGTAACACTTATGCAGATGTGCTTGACGCGCAAGGGTAGACGCCTGCCTTTGCACAAACTGTATACTATATATGACTATATACAATATATGGAATATTGTTCCAGATATACTTCAAAATTCCGCTGTCTTTCCCTTTAAAGCAAAAACAAGAGATACTTAAAGGACAGGAAAACGGTACCTGAAGTAGGTTTCAGAAAAATCGCCTTAAAAAATTATACTACAACACAGCAATTTTATGCACATATCGTACTCGCATTGAAGGAATTTTAGTTTGTTTTCATTTTAAATCTCCTGCAATATTATTCCGACGGCGCCATTACATGACGTCATGTACCAAACGTAAATCAGGGGAAGAAAAGGAAATGTTAAATTATGTCCCAAGAAACTTTCCATGCTAATCTGTATTATTTAGCATTTCACTTACCTGCTAGAAAGACTTAGGTAACTAGACTAATAATTTAAAATGTTCATGCCAAGTAGTAAAATGTTGCTGACTCACCCTCCAGGGTGCGCCAGTCACTAACCAAAAACGTATTTTTAATCATATTGACAAGGTGCAGTAATTTAAAATTATATTTAATTAGCAACATGTGCACTACGAATGCTCTGATTATTTTTTCAAACTTTACTCAGTCTTATTTAAACTTGTTTCAAACGACTTATCGTCAAAATGGCTGCATCTAACGGTCATCGTGGGAGTTTAAATTTACAGGTTTTATGCAGCGTTACTGCCGACGCAACACCTGCAGGCAAAAACGTAAGTGGCATAAAATTTCAAGACGATTTTTTTAAAAGCTTTATGTAAGTGGAGAGTTTTCTTGTGCTTTAAGGTAGCCAAGAGTTTAGACAAGCTAGGGATATTCGATTTGACACAATTTGCTATAATTTGGATAACAGATACATGGTAAAGGAATCAAATCTAGGTCATCTTTGTTGTGATAGCGTTTACACGTGCACGTCACATGTCAGTCAAGGTCAAAACTCAAGGTCAAAGCTTGTTTACTCGAACAACGATAAACGTGAAGACGGCAGCATGTGCGAACCAGAAAGCAAGTTTGACTTGGGAACTATCGAGATCGCGATTGGCATGAGTAAACGGTGAGTCGTTCGCGGGAATGTTACAAAGTTGGCACGCTGCCAATGAGTACTTGTTTACGGTTTAATGAATTTTAGGAAAATAACACGTAAATATTTACATAAGATTTGTTTTGACAGACTATCCAGAAGCTAATCTATGACTGTCAACAAATCTAGAGGATGTGATTGTTGAGGTTGTAGTATTGAAAAACATCCTTGTCAGATAACACAGCTAAACTTACTGATTTCTCTTCAAAAACAATAAATAATCAGTGTTCCAACGACTCACACATTAGACATGGTGACAAGGATGTTTACGTTATTTACGTACACATGTTTACGTGTTTATATTATTTTAAGCAATGCTGTAGACATAGAACTAATAAATGTTCTAACATCAAAAGATTTCTAAATATTAAGTAATTATAATCATGGAGCAGGGCAGGGAAGGACCATAGGGTCATCTAGTCTCTTATAAATAGATTAGTATATTAAAAATTCACGGTGATGCTGCAGATAACAAAAATGCCGCAACCATTCTTAGTTAGTTAAAACTTCTATAGCAGAAACGGGTGAAAGAGATTCCCGGCTTTGACATGTCCCTAAGTCAACTACTGTTTCCAGCTTTGAGACATTTTGAACATGTCCACTAAGTTGACTAGTACTTGTAGATTTGAGACATTTTGAACATGTCCACTAAGTCAACTACTATTTGTAGCTTTGAGACATTTTGAACACGTCCACTAAGTCAACTGCTATTTGTAGCTTTGAGATGATTGTGAACATGTCCACTAAGAACTAAAATGCCATGACTTTGTACATAAGCTATCAACTATTTAACACTTTCTATGTAATGTTCTTGAAATTAGCGCCCCTTCAAACGGTTGAGTTGGCTTATCTAAAGCTTTTTCACACATCATGTTTATTGAGCGTAGACGATCTTTTCGACTATAACCGTCATTTTCAGTACTATGAATCACGCCAAAAAGGAATTATTAGTACAATTATGATACTAAAATGTCAAGGAACAAAATGTTATGTCAGGATTGAGAAAGTAGAACTTGTGTTGTCAAAATAAATGTGGATAAAAGCAGGAGAAAGTAACCTTACATGTGTGCTTGCAAGTCAAAACCGCTCATAAGTCGGCATAGTTAAAACTACGTTATGGCGCTTCAGAGTAGACTACACCAAAGATTTGGTCAAATGTCAATTTTTCGTATTTTATAAAAACCAGTGCTAAATATATTGGACTTTTGTATTCTACCATCAAATTATCAAGAAAATGTTTAAAAAATATTAAAAGTCTAATTTTTTAACCTCGTACCCACTTCTCTGGTATTTTCAAACTCCGATTGTAGCTCGTGGAAGCTGTCATTTTGCTTCGGGTTTTTTCTGTTGACAAGCCCAGATCTTTGTCTGGAAGAGCCATCTACTTCCAAAGTCCATAGCAACCAACATTTATACGGTTGCTAAGTGCTTTGTAGAAACACGACAAAAAACAATGGCTGACTTTAACAGTGATTTTCTCAAGATTAAGTTTTTCAGTGTGCAGCCTGTACCTCAACTTCAACGTGGATTATCTCAGCTTAGAAATAACATAGAGTGATGAACATGGTATCAAAATGATCCTCATGAAATGGAGATTCACAATATGTGAATAACTAGAAAAGCTTAAGCTCTAAAAACAATCGTCTCTGCTTAATAAACATGTTGATTCCTACAAGCTTCTTTCATACACTTCATCCACACAGTTTATGACACAATATTATTATCTTAAAGACACTAGTACCTCTTTCGATCACCAGGGGTGCATCCGGTCCAATCAGCATAGCTATGCCACCAGCTCCACCTGTACATCTGGCATTTCCGGTAGCGTAAACGGCAATGTCGCCGGCGACAACTACGGCGTATCTTCCTGTAACATACAGATACGCACATTAACGTTAAAACAGGTGGAATGTAATCGGGCAGACTAAAGGACAACAGCATTTAATTTTAAAACTTCGGCTCAAAATAATCTAAAATTTAAAATATTTAAAGGGATCAGGGTTTCCTTGCCTACGTCACAAAGCAGCAAGGTATTTTCTCAAACTTGTGCACAACTCGCTCATGGAAAGTTTCTGCCATTAGTAAATTACTAGCAAAGGCCCCGAAAAAAAATTTTGTGTATAAATACACTTATAATCAATAATACGCGAACATCCTACACAGTCCTCATTTATAACTCAATGCCCGTAGCAGGTTTTACTGAATTAAAGTTACAGGCAGAGTATAATGGATGACGTCAGAATTGCCGAAAACTACACCCACCGCTGAACGGGCTATCTATCCATAGCCAACACCGCCCCCGGCCCGTTCTGGTTCTTCAGAACTAAGAGGTATAAGTTTTGCAAAAAACGACCGAAAAATGGCCATTTTTGGTTATCCCGGTGGGCCCGATTCGAAAAATAATCGTTTGATGTATAGATCGCCGCAAATGGTGCTGTCGTCGAAGCTGTAGCCTCGAATCTTATATAAATATATATACCAGCAGAATTAATATATACGATGTTCCATTGTGACGACATCGCTAGATTCATTGGGCAGTCATGAAATGAGTTTCTAAGCTAATATTTAAATATCAGAAACGTTTTCATAATGTCATAAGTAACAAAATGCTTATTTGACACCCAATAAGACGCGGCCCGAAAAATCGCCCTGTTTGTCTTAAGTTTTTAACATCGTGTTACTCTTAGCCATATCTAGCATTTAAAAATGAAAGCTAACATTCGAAACATAAGGCTGGTTTCACACTCGACACTCAAATGATTTGAGTACGTAAAAAAGCACTTTTCTCCTTCCCTGCTTTCCCTATTACTTCTAGATTTACTTCGGACAGTGTACACACTACACTTCAGAGTAATACACACTGCACTCCAGAGTAATACACACTGCACTTTAGAGTAATACACACTGCACTTTAGAGTAAACTGGATGCACCATGACTAAATACACATTTTCCAGATTCTTGTTTGAGGCAGACAATGCCAAAGACCCAAACGTTGGCACCGAGATAAACCATTTCAACTACCGACATTTTCGACTTATTAAAAATACAAGTGCTGCAATTACGCGAAGCGGTATAATATCATTATCCCTACCATCCCATGAACTTGATTCAACCCAGTTTATTGCATTGAATAATGCCGATGTGCCGCCGTAACAAGCATTTGTGGTGTCGATTCCCTCTACCGAACAATTTCCACTTTCCTCGAATAGCTGCATTAAACAGGTTTTTGTGCTCTTTGATTTGTCGATAATCGTTTCGGTCCCGACTTCTAACCGACCAATCATGTTGTACGTTATATTGTTTCGTTCCACAAGCCTTTGCAAAACAGTCAAACATACGCTGCTAATATCTTCTCTGTCTGAACAAAATCCCATTTTTGATTGGCCTAAGCCAATTGTGTACTTTCCAGTTGAGACATCGTCAAATTTCTCCAGTTCAGTCTGTAGCACATATTGAGATGGAAAATATATTTCCATGGCAACAATCCCAACATCTTTAGGCCAATGTGCAGGCTCAGACATCTTTGCAAAACTAGGCATGTTCCTATTTTTTACTGAAAAAAAGTAAAATTCAGTCAATGCAAAAAATGGACCTACCATAATAATAGTTATTGTATAACTCATTAAAATGATTAACTACTTATTTATACAAGCAAAACTAAAAATAAACACAATACCGGTTAAATTTATGCCTGAGCAACGTTTTGTTACAAAACAAAAAGTCAAGGTTTAAATTAGCTTTATAAATTAACAACAGTCAGAAATACACGAAGAAATTAATAACAAGGTTAAACAACAACTTCAAGAAATCGTTAGCTGGAACTGACTGTAATGTTCCCAAAAATTCAGTCACTCACTTTAAAAAGTTACAACCTTCAAGCCAATAAACTGAAACTAAATGTGCGACGCGTAAGCTTACAATTATTATTTTCACAAAAGTTAGTACTTGCTAAATTTCCAACGTAAAATGAACAGAAACCATGTCTGGTAAATCGTCAAATCCACGCCTTCGTTTCGCACCGGTAACCGGAAGTTTGCATTACGCACGTGCAGCACGATCAGGCGACCAGACAGCCAATAGTGTTGTGACTGACAGCTCAGCAGACACCTCACGCCATTCAAGGACGGCTACCGTAAAGTTGACAAGGGCAATACACTACTAACAATAATTAACAATATTCTAGGCTTTCTAGCGAAACACTTTCGTGGAGGTTTTTTTTTGTAAGAGATGCTGCGACAGTGTATAAATGGTATCTATGTATAATGGCAAAAAAATAAAAGCAAATCATAAAGCTGAAATCGTTGCGTTTCAAAGGCGAATTTACAAAAACATTTTGGGTAATAGATGGCCAAAGAAAATTTCAAACAAAGATTTATATGAAAAAATAAAAGAAGAACCTTGGACAAGAAAAATAAAAAGACGCAGTTTAAGATGGATTGGGCATTTGCTTAGACTACCTGATGATATTCCAGTGAAGATAACAAGCTATAGAACGAGCTAAAAACCTGCAGGAGAACAAATGTTAACATATTTAGATTTTGCACTGAAAGATTTAAACACTTCAGCATAGATCCTTAGAAATAAATTCATTTGAGTCCTTGCAGCGTGTAGAGAGTCCTGGCGTAGGGAGGTGAGCAGAATCATGTCACTGGACGTGTGATTTATTGGATGATGATGATGATGATGATGATGATGATGATGATGATGATGATGATGATGATGATGATGATGATGATGATGATATAATGGCGTCGTTCCCTTAAATGACTCAGGAGCATTAAAATTAAAATTTACAGATAATGCACAAACATATAAAAATACAACACAATAAAAATTACATTAAGAATGAATAAAATTTATGAGTGTTGGAGAGACACAAAGAAAAAAGGTAGTTACACAAAAGAAAGTTATCATCATTAACAAAACAAAACAAAATAATTTAAAATTTGCTGCTAACACAAGCGAAGAACCAGATTTTCTTTTGAAACTCTGAAAACTAAGCCACCCTGAGGTCCCTGACCTTTTTTACATCAATTGGGATGCACCACAGTTACACTTCCCAACACCCACCCCTTTTAACACACAGCAATTCATCTCCCAAATAGTGGCTGTGGAACTACGTACAAAGTAATCATATTGCTAGCAAGCCAACATGCTGGGTCAGAAACTACATATACAGCCTACTATGCATGCAAGTTTGTGTACAGATTAAGACTAAGATTAGTTCCTTAGTTCTGCAGCCACACAACTATATTAATAAGCCTTTTCACAGTTCGATTGGCGTTGATAGTGAAAAGGTCAAAGGTTAAGTTGCAGTTTCAACGCCTCAAAGCCCGTACTATTGTAGCTGTTACAGTTTTAAGAACCTAACCTAGTTCGTTTTTTCTTATTCCAAAGCAAGTTTTTGCTAATAAATCTGTTTACGCACAGACTAATGTGCAAAAAAGCAAGTCCATGTAAAAAACTGAAGCTACTGAACCGATGCGGCAGGCAGCTTTGCTTTATCCCCCATGTGACGATTGTATTATTCCAACATTGTTAAGTGGGAGCGAGCTCCTGAAATGTGTGAATGTTGTAATGACGTAGAAGCTAGAGAGCTATACTATTCCAAAATTGGACTAGGCTAAGAACTTCTGAAAGTTATTACATGCTGTGATGACACAAATGGTAAAGAGCTATACTACTTCAAAGTGTCAACAGACAGAAGCCATTGAACGATGGGAAAACCTGCAACGAGTTAATATCTGAAAGCCATACTACTTACAGATCATAGCAAACTAGAAACTCGTAAAAGGTGAAAAAAACAGCAACAGCGCAAAATTCAGGGAACCATAGAACTTATGGATTCTATTAAGGGGTGAAAAAGTCAAAGCCCATCGTCCAAGGGTCAAAGTCTGGGTCCGAGTTTGCTGAACTAATAGATCTATCTAAAGGCATTGTTATTACTATTATAATTTTTATTATTACTATTATTAATAAAATATATAATATTATATTACATTATATTGTATTGTATTGTATTGTGTTGTGTTGTGTTGTGTTGTGTTGTGTTGTGTTGTGTTGTGTTGTGTTGTGTTGTGTTGTGTTGTGTTGTGTTGTGTTGTGTTGTATTGTATTGTATTGTATTGTATTGTATTGTATTGTATTGTATTGTATTGTATTGTATTGTATTGTGTTGTGTTGTGTTGTGTTGTGTTGTGTTGTGTTGTGTTGTGTTGTGTTGTGTTGTGTTGTGTTGTATTGTATTGTATTGCATTGCATTGTATTGTGTTGTATTGTGTTGTGTTCTGTTCTGTTGTGTTGTGTTGTATTGCATTGTATTGTGTTGTGTTGTGCTGTATTGTGTTGTGCTGTATTGTGTTGTATTGTATTGTATTGTATTGTATTGTATTGTATTGTATTGTATTGTATTGTATTGTATTGTATTGTATTGTATTGTATTGTATTGTATTGTATTGTATTGTATTGTATTGTATTGTATTGTATTGTATTGTATTGTATTGTATTGTATTGTATTGTATTGTATTGTATTGTATTGTATTGTATTGTATTGTATTGTATTGTATTGTATTGTATTGTATTGTATTGTATTGTATTGTATTGTATTGTATTGTATTGTATTGTATTGTAGTGTGTTGTGTTGTGTTGTGTTGTGTTGTGTTGTGTTGTGTTGTGTTGTGTTGTGTGGTGTGGTGTGGTGTGGTGTGGTGTGGTGTGGTGTGGTGTGGTGTGGTGTGGTGTGGTATTGTATTGTATTGTATTGTATTGTATTGTATTGTATTGTATTGTATTGTATTGTATTGTATTGTATTGTATTGCATTGCATTGCATTGCATTGCATTGCATTGCATTGCATTGCATTGCATTGCATTGCATTGTATTGTATTGTACTGTATTGCATTGCATTGCATTGCATTGCATTGTACTGTACTGTACTGTATTGCATCACATCCTATCATATCAATCATATCATATCATTACATTACATTACGTTATGTTATGTTACGTTACGTTACGTTACGTTACGTTACGTTACGTTACGTTATTTTATGTTATGTTATGTTATGTTATGTTATGTTATGTTATGTTATGTTATGTTATGTTATGTTATGTTATGTTATGTTATGTTATGTTATGTTATGTTATGTTATGTTATGTTATGTTATGTTATGTTATGTTATGTTATGTTATGTTACATATTATTAAATCTTGTAGCATATAGGTAGCTATGGAATCGGATGAATAGGTGGTTAATTATCATAACAAGTGCAGACATTTCATTTTTTACAAAAACATTTTTTACACTTAGATCATCAAGATAAAGAAGCTTATAAACCATCGTTAAGTTTTATATACCAGATGTATTCGGCTGTCTCAGGCGAGAACATTGTTCTGTTGTTTCATATTTCTGAAGTTCGAGTTCGAGTCCGAGTCAGAGAATTTTTCAAGGAGAATCGACTCTGATTATAGACGACAATAAGCTCATGAAAGGTGTGAAGTGTCGTAATGCCGTAGGAAAAAGAGAGATATACTTCTCCAAGACTGTAGCAGATGGAAACTCGGGGTTAGCATCGAACGTTCGAGGTCGAACTTTCCTATCGAATTCGAATTTTAAAATTATAGATTCGAATAATTCAGCACTTTAACCATATATGTTCTTTTGTCGTTAAAATGCTTTAAACGTCACGCAATTAGCACAATTTGGTATTGATTTTTGTGCGCAATTTTTAAACTAATCATTAATAGTTTATTGCAGAACAAAATCGAGTAATAGGGCCTATGCCACGATCATAGACCATATTTCGGCCGTTTTTTGCAAAACTTATACCGCTTAGTTCTGAAGAACTGGAATGGGCCGGGGGTAGTGCTGGCAATGGATACATAGCCCGTTCAGCGGTGGGTGTCATAGGCGTATTAAGAATTCGCGAGAGGGCCACGGCGCCCGTAACAGGCATTTTCCCAGACCCACAATGAGATAAATTTGAAGGACCTGCAGAAGCGAATCGAATCACCACAAATCGAAAGAAAACGAAAACTGCCTGGAAAACGCATTTTGGATAGTTTTATATGAAAAACAACTTCGCAGTTTGACAAGGACAATTTAAACTTCTAACCAGGACCGATCATACACCCCTTTTCCAGCTCTCTTTCTGCAAATTAGAACGAATAAGTTTCCTTCGCGATACAGCAAAGTTACCTGCAGATAGCTAGGTCAATTTGTACCATACCCAGATTGCTATATTTGCATAATTTTTACCCAGGCGTGTCTTTGTGTGGATACTAAGCAAATAGTAATTATAATCGCTGCTCTGTCGATCAGAAGTCATGAAGATCAGTGCATCAGCAGAATTGAACTATAGGTTCAACCATAGTGCAGCATGGAGTCATAGATCTGGCATTGCATTATAGTATTGTAGTTAAGCATGAGCGTTCTCTACCAAAAAGCGAATTCGAATCGAATCGAATTTCAGTCTTTCGAACCCAAATCGAATTCGAATTGAGTTTGAAAGATTTTCGAACAAGTTTTCGAATCACTAGTAAAAAGTTGTCTTACAAAGATCATGCAGTTACTTGATTTTGGTCTGCAGTAGAACAACTATTAGTTTGTTTAAAATGTTGCACCAAAACCGCAGCTAAATTGTGCTAACTTCATGCTACATTCGAACTCGAACGTTCGATGCTCACCCCTAATTGCAGTATTACAAAAACAAATAAATAAAATGAGATTGAAAAAACAAAAGATTAATGTTAACAACTGCACAAAATAATCATATTGTTAATAAAAGCGTAGAAGAGCATGTCCTCGTTTATGTACGACAATGCCATTTCAACAATGGTAAAAATGTGTATTGATGTAGTATACACTCTTAAGGTGATATTTTTGACATGTATATTGAGAGTTAAGGCAATTCTCTCTGCATAAATCTACACATCTGTATGTGCATTGCTTACCATATCAACATTATATGTATTTACTATGCCTTTATGTCCTGGATATGTATGTTCAAATTTAAACCTAAGTCTCAACAGTTCTATCTTAGTACACTCACCTTTCCTTTACTTACTTAAGCAACTTGGTTATGCTCCATATGTAAACTTTATGCTCCATTTATCACACCTTATTCTGAAATCTTGGTCAAGATAATTGCGCATATAATTAATTACTGATAGCAACATTACTTACAGGGTGGTTGACTTTGGTAACTTTTAGTTTCTCACCACCCTTTCACCAATCACTCGAATATCATTAACTCAGACAATTTATTCATTTAATAATTTTGTCACTTTGTATCATATTATCGTTTCATGCTCTGTGTTTTTCTTGTAAAAAAAGGTGATAAATAAAGATACTTACTTACTTACTTACTTACTTACTTACTTACTTACTTACTTACTTACTTACTTACTTACTTACTTACTTACTTACTTACTTACTTACTTACTTACTTACTTACTTACTTACTTACCTACCTACCTACCTACCTACCTACCTACCTACCTACCTACCTACCTACTTACTTACTTACTTACTTACTTACTTACTTACTTACTTACTTACTTACCTTGCTTGCTTACTTACTTGCTTCTTACTTGCTTACTTGCCTTACTTCTTACTTATATGCAGATGTACACGCAAAGAATGAATTTCAATTAGCAATTTTGAATTACTAGTTTCAGTTGCGCATAACATACATTTAATTCTTAATGAGAAGAGTAGGAATATTAGTTTAAAAAAAATCCACAGTGATAGTATAAGAAAACAAAATCGATGCTTTATTCTGTCTTGAAAACAATTCAAAGCTTTATACAACTAAAATGCTGAAGGTGTCTGCCCGTTTCTTTGGTAATGATTTTTACTAATCATTTTAATTTTCTCCTTGAGAATTTTCTCCATATTATGTACGTATCAAACTACTAATTCATATCTGCTTAGTTGAAACTTTTCACTAATGAAACGTGCTTCTTTTATGAAAAAAACTTGCCAAAGCATGAAGCAGGACCAGGCTACTAAAACGACATATAATTATAACATGCTAAAGCCATTCCATGATAAAAGAAATTTAATGTTAGCTGTATACTAAACAGTTTTATTTCTCCCATATGCTTATTTATAATAACTACAATCCAGATCATTACATCAGGGTCATATAGGGGACAAATTCGTAAATATAAATGCCTTGCAATGTAAATTACATTCACTTAATAGAGATGCAATAGACTCTAATCAGCTCTGAAAAAACTGGGATCAATTTCATCACGGTGAGCAATATTTGCTCTACCAAACTGATAATGCTGATTGGTATAGTAATCTGTTTATTATCTATTATTTGTATAGACAACAGGCTTACACAAACGGAGAAATTATTTTGTACACGTATAGAGAGAGATATACTAGGCTACATGAACCCAGGGTATGTGATCAGAGTTCACGCATATTAATGCGATGCCTTTTTGACTCCTGGACCGCAGCATTACATTGAGGGAGTAGACGAAGGTTTAATTTGGATTTTTCTTCTGCTGAAGTTCTCAAAAATTTCGAAATGTTCATTCGCTTTTTTGTAAATCTCAGAGAATCTCTAACCGGCAGAGTTGTTGGTCCACAGATGTTTGTTAAATGCTCTTAGGGGTACCAAATTGTGACCAACCCTAACCCGTTTATTAGTGAAAGTGGAATGATCTTGCTGATATATACCGAGACTTATAAGTCATCAGCAACAACTTAGTCTTAGTAGGAATAACTGGCTTATCAAAACAAGATGGAGGGAGCCAGAACAAGAACGTTAATTCTGTTGGCTTTGGCGCTCTTGGCTGCAAAAGCTTTTGCAGGTATGCTAGATTTCTTTCTAAATTTTCACAAAGTTGTTATAGTGGTTACTTTATTTATCTGAATTTTTGCATTGTTTTATTATACTAGTTTTTTAAAATATTTCTTCAGTATTAATATTTTGCATTTTTTTCTAAACTGTGTTAAAGTTTTCCAGCTATATCATGACTTCAAAATTTTTCACAAAGTTGTTATAGTGGTTACTTTATTTATCTGAATTTTTGCATTGTTTTATTATACTAGCTTTTTTTAAATATTTCTTCAGTATTAATATTTTGCATTTTTTTTCTAAACTGTGTTAAAGTTTTTCAGCTACATGATGGCTTCGAAAATTTAATCATTGTTATAAAATGGCCAAATGTCGACCAATCAAGCTCATATTAGTCTAAACAACTTTGGCCTAAATTACTGAATAATTTTTTTGAGAATTCAGCCTGCTAAATTAAGATTTTGTTGTCTCAAACTCTTAGATCTTTTGTTTATTTTTCTTATTGGTGTTACGCAAAATCCTACTAATAACTATCATTCCATTATTATTCTCGTTACGCCGATTATTGATTTTAATAAGCAGATTATAAAATTGATTTATAGATTCTAGATTCTAGATTATAATTTAAATTTATTTAATTTTTTTGCAGTACCATTAGATGTTAGTTATGACAATCAATGCTCACATACATGCATTGTACCAGGTAAGTTATTTTTCATGTAATCATTATCATAATTTTCACACTGATTCTTACACGCTAACTGCTGCTGTCAAACTTCAAAGGAGTTCGATGAATATGCGCATAGATATCTAAAAAATGTTTAGGCTAATACAAGGCGCTAGATTAAAAAATTGACGAATTGCGGCTATCAAACTTCAAAGGACTTAGGGAAAACATCATATGGTTAATAAAAGTTTCACCACGCAGGAAGACACAAAACTGATTTTGACTCTTTAAAACTGTGACGAAAACTGAAATTGCTGCTGCAAGGAATTTAATAGTTTTAGCAGGCAATTGCTTATGCCAAACTGATTAGAATAATTACATGATAAACGTTCTTCAATGTCCTTTAACTCATTATTTAACAAACAGCTCTTTAAACACGGCATGCTTGATAAAAAATTGAGCCTATTCTGCATAATTTCAAGCCAAAGTTATTGCGTCTAATCACAGAGGTAGGTCAAGGATCAATAAGTCAACAAATCAGGGTTAGCGAGAGAGCAAAGACTGTCTCCACGTGTGATAAGTGACGTTAACAAGAGTCAAAAGATCGATAATTTGCTTGCACTGCTCAATCACTTGTCAATCATTATTGTTTGTTTAAATGGCATAGATTGTCATTATCACTAATTTGCTTTACATACCTAAGGTCGTTGCCAGTATCAGTTTTTCAATGCTATATTTTGCAGATTGGAGTGCAAAAAACTTTCAATAATAGCAATCAATTTTATTTTTCGGGTTAATTATACTAGTCTTGGCAAGAAAACATTGAATTTTCTTGTAGAAGATCAAACAATCGTATAGCGGGTTGCGTGAAGATCTTGGTTTGACAATAAAGTTTACATCCGGTTTTCCTGTTTTCTTGCAACGCAGTTAACTGGTTAGGCGCGCTATGATAGCACAAACAAAAAATTTACCAGCGGTGCGTTGCAGTCACTAAATCTCATTCAAGTAGAAAATTGCACAAGCTGTGAAAGCATAAAATACAAATATGTATTATTGGCGTGGTTTACTTTTTACAAAACGAAACTTTCATTACTTTCTTTTGTATTTATTTTTAAGAAATTAATGTATTTTTACGACAGTTTTTGTGGACATAGCAGCATTTGGAGCGAATACTTTGCTTTCAGGTTCCAAATTATTTTGACGTTATGTCAACACAATGAGTTAACCTTCAATAAATTTTAGTGATGGCTTCAAATTCAAATTGGATACAACAGCTACCGAACTAGCCACAAAAGTGAACAAACGAGTAAAATTTAACCTGCTAACTTGTTTTTTTTCGTTTTAGATGAGCCAAAGTTTAGGTATGAGCCAGGCGCGACATACATTTACAAATATGAAGCTAGCACTTTAACTGTCCTGCAGGGTTCTAGAACCGAGGGCAGTGGACTTCATATAGAATCCACTGTCCAGATACAGGTGCTGACACCATGTGACATGGTCCTGCGGGTAAGCAGTCGTGGTTTTTGTACCGTTATTTTACCCCACTTTACAGTTTATTTCCTTTTTTGTGTTATAAGTTCTGTACATTAATAACGAAACTTTCAGTTTTTGTGATTTTCCCAGTAAGTCTTAAATTAATTTTATTTATTTTTTGATTGGCTTTTGTTTGGTTACGTTTTTTTACCTAATAGATTGTACAATAACAAGACTTGCAGAATGCATAACTGCGTAAGCGGGTGGTGATTATAAACCAATATATTTACAGTTACGGGATGTGTCACTGTACGAAAGCGACCCGGACAACATAAACCGGAAAACGCCGTCTAGTGGCACCCGAGAATTCCAGCAGGCTCTTGAAGCAAACGACTTACGTTTTGCTTTCCAAGATGGCCGCATCGGTGACATTTGCCCGGACAGCGACGAATCCACATGGACTCTGAATATGAAACGCGGTATTTTGTCGGCTTTCCAGAATTCGATGAGTAATCTCAACCAAAATGATCATGTGCATGAGGTGAGTTACCGGAAAATCTCTTGTTTTACTTTCTCTCAATAGATGGTGCTGATTTCGCTTGGCTGTCTACTATACAAGCAGCTCATAGTAGTCTAAACTTGTAACCTACGTCACTCTAACACCATTTATACACTTCAGGGACAATTTTGTTGTAAAAACGTTTGTTATTTAATGCTTTGTAACGATTTAAAGCACAAGAAAACACTCACTCATCTTAAACAAGGCTTAAAAAATTTGTGTTGACAAAACCAAACAAGAAACTAGCACCATCTGTTGAGCAGAATCCAAACAAGAAACTAGCACCATCTGTTGAGCAGAATGGAATATCGACAATACATCTATCGGGCAGATACACTCAATCAACAAACTTGAGCAACATGTTGTAAGTTGATCTGATATTAAGTAACAAGAAAACACACTTCATTTAAAGCTTAAAAAATCTGTCTTTGAAATTCTGTATCACTTATGCTGTCTTATTGCATACAGAGCTTGCAATAGCAGTATCCCTGTATAAAACTTGTAAATTTAAACTCTTACGATGACCGTTAGGAGCAGCCATTTTAACGGGAAGTTGTTTGAAACAAGTTTAGACAACATTGTGTAAAGTTTGAAGAAATTATCAGAGCATGCGTAGTGCACAATTTCACAAACTAAGCAAAAGTATATATGACTTCATATTGTCAGTAAGATCAATCACGTGTCTTCTGGTGAACCAGTGGTGCACACTGGGATTTTAAATTTTAATTTTTCTTATTGCTAAATAATATAAGTCTGTATGGAAATTTTTTTTTGAAATTTACCTGAATTTTTCTTTCTTCTCCTTTAAGGATGTCTATTCTATTCAGCTTGTTTTTCTTTTGCATATCATGACTAAAGGTTCGCTTACACTGTCGCTTTTTCAGACCGACATTGCTGGCAACTGCAAAGCGCAATACAACGTGCAGGAAACGTACTGGGGACGCGTCACCGTCAACAAAACTAAAGATCTGATTGGCTGTACCGATCGTCATGGCGACAGCAGCGCACTACAGTCCAACCAGTACCACGTCAATTCAGTAAGCGTTTCCCTTTATTTTCCGACAGTTAAGTCTAGTTCTGTAAATGGAATTTGTTGTAGTATTTGTCATCATCATCATCTTCACCATCGTCATCATCTATTATGCATCCGAGGGCATGATTCTGTTCACCTCCCTATGCCAGGACTCCCTACTCGCTGTAATGTCCTAAGTGTTAGATATTAAACGTCATTGCAGTTCGTTATCCATTGAATCATACGTCCAAGGACATGTTGCTATTACCTCTTATCATCGTCACCATCGTCATCATCATCATCATCCAATGAATCACACGTCCAAGAACATGTTGCTATTACCTCTTACCATCATCACCATCGTCATCATCATCATCATCCAATGAATCATACGTCCAAGAACATGTTGCTATTAGCTCTTACCATCATCATCATCGTCATCATCATCATCATCCAATGAATCATACGTCCAAGAACATGTTACGATTACCTCTTATCATCATCATCATCACCATCATCATCATCATTACCATCATCATCACCATCATCTTCATTATCTTCTTCTTCTTCCTCATCATCATTGTCATCATCATACAACGAATCATACGTGCAGTGACATGATTCTGCTCACCTCTCTATGCCAGGACTCCCTACTCGCCGCAATGCCCCAAGTACATTTATTTCTAAGGATCAATGCTGAAGTGTTTAAATCTTTCTGTGCAAAATCTAAATATGTTAACATTTGTCCTCCTGCAGGTTTTTTAGCTGGTTCTATGGCTTGTTGAAGAGCTATCTTTACTGGACTATCATTAGTCTAAGCATGTGTCTAATCCATCTTAAACGACGCCATTTTATTTTTTGACCAAATTTTTTTCACACGTGTTTTCTTGAGATTTTTTTGGCAATCTAATGTATACCCAAAATGTTTCTGTAATCTTAATTTAATGTAATTTAATTTTAATTTAATTTTGCCTTTGAAACATGACAATTTCAGCTTTATAGTTTCCTTTTAACATCTTGAGTTCAGAGTTGTACAGAAATACAGTTTCAACTAAGAATACATTGCCTGGTTAATATGGGAAATCTTTCACTTGTAGGACATACAGTCTTTGCCATTAATGGATAGTTCCCACCACTGTCAGCAGATCATTGCCAGACAAATTCTGGAGAAATCTTACTGCAAAGAGACGCATCTGTTCCGACCGTTTAGCAAAGACAACAGCGGTGCACTCACTACGACCAGACAGACCCTCACGTTCAACAACAAATACAGGGGAACTCAAAGTCGCATGAGTATGTAATACTGATATTAATATGATGTGGGTTTTTAATTGTTTGTGGTGTGCTAAGTGAATTTGATTTTAATGTTTGTCAGATTTGTTTTAGCTTGTGAATGTGTTGCATTATTTTTGTTTTGTATCACCCAAGTAAAATGCATTTGTAAAATGTAGGAAACATTCAGCAATCAGGCAAATCTTCGCCAGTAATTATGTCAATTCATGCTGCTAAGATTTCCAACTTTCTATTATAAGTTCTGCTGCAAATATGATCTGCTTAGTAATATCTTTTATGTTAAGTTGAAAATAAAGGTTTTTGGAAAAGAGAGTCTTATATCAGTTCGATTTAAACATTTTTATTTCTTAGACTACATATCGTACCGGACGTCAATGCTCTTTGACCACGAATACAATGGTGAACAGAACAAGAATTACGAGAATGAAGTTGAGGTCATTTTGCGCCAGGTACGTTTCACATTTTGCAGTATTTGCTTGCTTTAATTATTATTATTATTATTATTATTTTTGTTGTTGTTGTTATTGTTGTTGTTATTATTATTGTTATTGTTATTATTATTATTATTATTATTATTATTATTATTATTATTATTATTATTGTTATTATTATTATTATGATTATTATTATTATTATTATTATTACTATTACTATTATTATTATTATTATTATTATTATTATTATGAGTTTATTTCGTATAAAAATATACAGTTTACAAAGATAAAGATGTTGGTAAAACAGGTAATGCGATGTTAGTAAATTAACATATCTACAGACATTCAACTTTATAATAACCACACATTGTAGTTCCCTTGTAATTATATTACATTATACAGTGTTGTAAGGAGCTATAATAGATATTTTAAAACATAATCTTTAAACGAGTTCTTAACCTTTAATTTTACATTTTCGTTTAGATCTACAGTACAACCATATTTAAATCTTAAATTTACTTGACTGTTATTTACATAGTAGCATAGCTTTGGAATTCTCAATGTGCAAGAGTTTACAATTTTTCTCACAAAGTTTAATTTTCGACTATCTATTAAATATTTCGCAGGCATTGTGCCACAAAAATACATTAACAATTTGACGCTTTCATTTTGTCTAAAACCGAATATTTTTCTATAAGCAGTTATATAACAAGCGGATTATTAGCGACCCATGAAAGTGGGAACGAATTTTTTGATACGCCATCGCTACGAACTTACTTTCTTTGTCGATGATTGCTTAACGGCGGTAATGAATTGTTTCAGATCTGCGAGAACGTAGCGGAGGACATCCGCCCGGAGACGCCACAGCTTTTCTCCAACCTCGTCTACAAGCTGCGAGAGCTGAGCGCCGATCGACTGAAGAGCTTGTTTTCACGCGTGGACAACATCTGTCCCAGTCACACAAAGACAAAGTAAGTTGAAAATCAGAAGAACATTTTTCATGAAATTTTTGTTAAAATTTTGAAAAAGTTGCCTCATTGTGAGCTTTGAACCAGGGCCTTAAACGATTCAAATCTTTTAGATGTACTTCAAGGAATAACTTTGCAAAGAATTGTAGTATTGTGTTGGTTTTGCTCATCGATTTTGAATTCATTCAATTTTACGTGTTGTTTTTCTTTGCTTGCTGTAGGTGGTGCCACAGGTAGCATTTAACGTGCTGAACATGTGGTGCCATCTCTTTGACTAAAATGCAGCACAGACTTTATTCAAAACTGTCCCACTGCTGGAATGATATTTTTTTTAGAATATTGTGAGTCGATTTGTAAAGACAAAGTACGATTTTTTTATGTTCAATTTTTGTGTGTTCAAATCTTAGGGTCTCGAGTTCAAATCCTGACTCGATCACTTTTTTTCGGTGTCTTCTTTCTTCAGCAAACTGCAGTGGCTTATGAACATTTTGCCGTTCGCAATTGTATTCTAATTAATGATAAAATCGGTTTTTAACGAACTTAAATATCGTAGCTGTAGTTTTTTTCATGATTGAGGTCAGAAGTAACCTTGAATTAAAAGTACGTTCATTTAGAGAAATTTTTTCAACCTTTTACAGCGTGTGTTAAATTCTGCATTATGTAGATTGATTAGAATTCTTTAATTTTTGATGCAGCGTGTTTTATCCGAGCCTGTAAAATAGCCCATCAAAAGATGCGCTAGTCAGGCATTCCCTAGAGCTCTGTAGTTATGCTTTAGGCCCCGCTTTGAAACTGTCATAGTTGACGATGAGTTTTACAGGAGTTTGAATGGGGGAGTAACGACGTTTCATCTTTCCCTTTCCAGGCAGTTTTTCCTGGATGCCATCCCGATGGTTGGAACGACGGGATCTGTACGCTTAATTCGGGAACTGATCGGAAGCGGACAAGTTCGCGGTACGGAGGCGGACGTGTGGCTCTCTTCTCTAGCTCTGCTGAAAAACCCGACCAAAGATATGATCGCTGAAATAACAGTAAGAATTGATCATTGATTATGTACTTATCTTGAGTTGCCGTGCAACATCCAGAATTATTGATTTTAAATTTTGAATCCTGAAACAGCTCACGCGACTCTGCGTTAAATTTTATAACGGAAATTCTTTTAAAAAAAGTGAGTTCAATTTTGAAAAAGTTAGGTCATTGTGAGCTTTGAACCACGGCCTTTAATGATTCGCATCTTTTAGATGTACTTCAAGGAATAACTTTGCAAAGAATTGTAGTATTGTGTTGGTTTTGCCCGTCGATTTTGAATTCATTAAATTTTACATATTGTTTTTCTTTGCTTGCTATAGGTGGTGCCACAGGTAGCATTTAACATGCTGAACATGTGGTGCCATCTCTTTTAAACGACAGAAATTGATTTTTATAGTACTTTGAATTTTTGACGCTGAAATATTTTTTTCCATTTCGTTGACTCTTTAATTACCTGTTAATTAATTTTTTTCAGCCTCTGCTGAACTATCCGGATCGCAAGACTGTTCTCAGCATCTCATCCATGGTCCACGGCTACTGCCGCTCCAATCCGGATTGCGTGAACGAGCGGGAAGTCCAAGAAGTCATCCGCATGCTGGAAAGCAACATCACTCCGCGCTGCAGGTCTAACAATGCAGAGGAAGTGGATAAGGTTGGTTGCTTAGCAACGCGATCGACATCTTAATTCACTGGCTGCTTTAGAAGTAGCGCAGATTAGAACTTATAATTACCAAGCAGCTGTTTAGTTTCGGAAAATAATGCTAACTGAATTTTAGGTTCGAATCAAATTCAGACTAAAAAAACTGGCTCAAATTGAATTCGAACGTTCGAAGCTCACCCCTATTGAATATTCTGAACATCCAAGTCACATGATTCATCTTGTTAGCACTTTTTAATTACGATAATTAAATGCTATTATGCAAACGAAGTCGTTCTTGCTAAGTTGAACGTCCGTCTCGTTTCAGATCGTCATGTCGCTCAAAGGTATTGGCAACATCGGACGGATGCTTTCCTCGCGCTCCAACATCATTAGCTGCTTCCAAGAGCCCGGAGTTCCGATCGACGTGCGTCTCGCGGCCATCAACACGTTCCGTCGTGTGCCGTGTGATGATGAGGTAAGCCATCAACACGTTACGTCACGTTACGTTATAGTAAAAACGCAAGAACAACAACAACAGCAGCAGCAACAACAGTAGCAGCAGCAGCAACAACAACAACAGTAGCAGCAGCAGCAGCAACAAAAACAATAGTAGCAGCAGCAACAACAACAACAAGAACAACAGCAGTAGCAACAACAACAACAACAACAACAACAGCAGCAGCAGCAGCAACAACAACAACAACAACAACAGCAGCAGCAGTAGCAACAACAACAACAACAGCAGTAGCAGCAACAACAACAACAGCAGCAGCAGTAGCAACAACAACAACAACAGCAGTAGCAGCAACAACAGCAGCAACAGTAGCAGCAGCAACAATAACAACAAGAGAAGCAGTAGCAGCAGCAACAACAACAGCAGTAGCAGCAACAACAACAACAACAGCAACAGCAGCAGCAACAACAAACAACAACAACAGCAACAGCAATAACAACAGCAGCAGCAGCAGTAGCAACAACAACAACTACAGCAACATATATGCTTCCAACGCAGCCCTGCTTGCAATGGGATTTTTTCAGTTGCCCTTTTTTTGAAGATAACTCTTTTTTTGCTTCCAGCGAAGTGACCTCTTGGACAGATATGTAGACAAGAATGAGAACACGGAGATCAGAATTGCCGCATTCCTGTCGGCCATGAAATGTCCAAACGGCGGGATCATTAACACCGTGAAGAGGACGCTCGAATCAGAGGATGTTACGCAAGGTGAATACGGGGCTCATTTTACATTGTTACGCTCACGTCACGGTTTAGAATGCTGGGCTGATTTTACATTGTTACGCTCACGTCTCGGTTTAGAATGCAGGGCTGATTTTACATTGTTACGCTCACGTCACGGTTTAGAATGCAGGGCTGATTTTACATTGTTACGCTCACGTCACGGTTTAGAATGCAGGGCTGATTTTACATTGTTACGCTCACGTCTCGGTTTAGAATGCAGGGCTGATTTTACATTGTTACGCTCACGTCACGGTTTAGAATGCAGGGCTGATTTTACATTGTTACGCTCACGTCACGGTTTAGAATGCAGGGCTGATTTTACATTGTTACGCTCACGTCTCGGTTTAGAATGCAGGGCTGATTTTACATTGTTACGCTCGCATCACGGTTTAGAATGCAGGGCTGATTTTACATTGTTACACTTACATCACGGTTTAGAATGCAGGGCTGATTTTACATTGTTACGCTCGCATCACGGTTTAGAATGCAGGGCTGATTTTACATTGTTATGCTCACGTCTCGGTTTAGAATGCAGGGCTGATTTTACATTGTTACGCTCACGTCACGGTTTAGAATGCAGGGCTAATTTTACATTGTTATGCTCACGTCTTGGTTTAGAATGCAGGGCTAATTTTACATTGTTACGCTCGCTTCACGGTTTAGAATGCAGGGCTAATTTTACATTGTTACGCTCCCATCTCAGTTTGCCGGGCTCTTAGTAAAATATTAACTTCTTCAGGACTGTAAGCTTTTGCTGCATTTTGCATGGCTTCATGAAAAACTGCTCTCACTAAGCAGCGATTAGGTTATACTTGATAATTTTTGTAAGTTTCTACTCCTCATACAATGGATTTTCATGTAAAATTATATATGAAATGCATTTTATTATCTTAGACAAATCAAGAATCGATCAAATTAAAAATTGAAAGAAAGCTTTCAGTAACTGCAGTGTTTGCACTGTAACAATGTACAGTTTCACTTGTGTGAAATTGGCTAATGCAGAAAATTTCAACTGTCCAGACACAACACTCTGATAAACTTTGGCCTCAACTCTACTCTATTTTTAATTAGAAATTCCTGTTAAAAGTTGAAACAACTTTAATTTGTCCTTGGCTGATCGGTTGGTCTTTCCTGGAATAGCAGCAGACCGCTGCACAGTATGGGCTGTAGCAATCAGGTGATCAATAAATTAGTGTGTACGATCACGCAAGTGTACACCAGACTAAACTACTCAATAGGCTAAGTTGAAGTGAATGAAAAGGGCGTGTTTTTCTGAATTTTATCCAATTAAATCAGTTGTAAATGTTTAAACAAACAGCATGATTGGACAGCCGAGATTCTCCTGAATAGAACAGTACCTAATTTGTAATCATTTAGTTATGTCTGTGCTCATATAGTAGCAGAAAAGTCATAGGTCTATTTATAAGATCTATATATCTTATAAGATTTATTTTGAATGGTGCAGTAGGAAGGAATTAATGCATAGTTGAAAAGGCCTTTTGTTAATTTAACGAACAGTAGATGGCGACACGTGTAATTAGTAATTACCTAATTTGTAATCATTTAGTTATGTCTGTGCTCATACAGTAGCAGAAAAGTCATAGGTCTTATAAGATCTATTTTGAATGATGCAGTAGGAAGGAATTAATGTGCAATTGTTAATTTAACGAACAGTAGATGGCGACACGTGTTCCCTTTTAGTGTAGCATCATTCACTGTGCAAAAGCTCCTATGTTTCAGATCTAATTGCAAGAAACAAAGAAGTTTAAGTTTCTCTTCATTTCTATTGCTTATTTATTTCATTTTATTTCGTAATAGTTGGGTCGTTTGTCTGGACCTATTTGACCAACATGCAGGAGACGTCCGATCCGTTGAAGAGGGACATTCGCGACATCTTGGACGACCACACCCTGAAGACGCGTTTCGACAAGGACCGACGCAAGTTCTCACGCTACTATGAAGGTAGTTATTATTATATTATTATTTCATATATTATTATTATTATTAATATTATTATTTTTATTAATTAAATTATGACTGTGAATGCCAACATTTATTAGCTCTTGCAGTTAATGAGTTGAAGGAAAGAAGACGCTGAAAAATTGTGGTCTTGTTGTTATTTGAACCCACGACCTGGCGAGCATCCCGCCTCCTTTCTTTCGTCTCATTACCTGCAAGGAGTAATAACTGTTGTGAAATAAACTGCTATGGTTTACGAAAATTCTGGCTTTCGCAGTCATAATGTAATTAATGACATTGTTAAGTATCAGCTAAGTTAAAACAAAACCAGACCCGATCTTAAACTGTAGGTCAAAGGTCAAAACAAACTACTCTTTAAAACATTGAAAGGAAACTTACTATTTTTTCCAAAAATGACTTACGTGAAAGAATTATTACCACACAAACACAATTTCACGTTCGCGTCACTAGTTCTTCGCTGTTACGTGCATTTCGCCATTCGCTAGTTAGACGAGCACTAGCGCCTGCATTTCGTAAATGCGTTGCACAAAAAACAGGTGCTGTACCTCTCAGTTCAGATGTGTTAGTTTGAGACTAACTGCACACATTCAATAGCTCATGCGTGAGCACTGCTGTAACTTTGAAATATGAATTTTTTTCTTAAAACTTGCCTAGTCTTAGTAAAAAACACTGAATATCTTACAGTACCGCCATACTTCAATTTTCTCTTTCAGAAACACGTGCAACAAGCTCGTGGAATATTTTTGCTGTTGAAAATTGTTAGTTTGTGATGTCATCAACAGTTAGGCTTACTCACTGTTAATTAAGTTTTTAATCTATTGTTTATTTATCAGAATTATTACCGCACAAACACAATTTCTCAATACATTAATTTATAGTTTTTCTTGATTAGTTAGGAATGTACTACGAATGCTCTGATTGTTTCCTCAAACTTTATACAATGTTATGTAAACTTGTTTCAAATGTTTGAAATGGCTGCACCTAACGGTCATCACGGGAGAGTTAAATTTTCAAGTTTTATACAGCGTTACTGTTAATGCAAGCTCTGTATGCAATAAGGCAGTAAGTGAGGCGTAAAAAATTTCGAGATGATTTTTCTAGCTTTATGTAAGTAAAAGGTATCTGCGTATCGTGTATCGCATGTATCTGCGTATCACGTGTCACATTTATCTGCATATCACGTGTCACATTTATCTGCATATCGTGTATCACATGTATCTGCTTATCGTGTATCACATGTATCTGCACATAGTGTATCACATGTATCTGCATATCGTGTATCACATGTATCTGCTTATCGTGTATCACATGTATCTGCACATAGTGTATCACATGTATCTGCGCATGGTGTATCACATGTATCTGCGCATCGTGTATCACGTGTATCTGCGTATCACGTGTCGCATTTATCTGCATATCGTATGTCACACGTATCTGCGTATCACGTGTCGCATTTATTCTGCGTATCGTGTATCACATGTATCACATGTATCATCTTTTTTGTCCACATTCTTACAGGATCCGTCTTTTCGGAGCTGCTGAACACCGGAGCCGTCGGCGAGGGATCCGTGATTTTCTCCCCGGATTCGTACATTCCGCGATCCGGAATGCTGAACTTGACGCTCGACCTTTTCGGAAACTCCCTGAATTTGTTCGAGGTACGTTATATCACTCACTGACCAGCTGACGTACTCGATAATTCTTTTACTTGACAGCTATTCGTTATTTAAATGTTTAATTAATAATTATAATAATTATAAGTACAAATGCCACTGCCACTTGTTATACAGCCTCTTGATAGTGCTTGCAGCTGCAAATACCTCTCACCTATCTAGAATTAACCATTTCCGATGTTTAGGTGGGCGGCCGGCTGGAAGGCATGGAATTCTTGCTGGAGAAGTTCTTCGGACCGAACGGGTATTTCCCGGAAGACCGGGTCAACAACTTGCTGCAGCCGTCACGGAAACATCGCGACATCGCAAACGTGCACGACCGCGTGAGTTCGTTTACCAAAAATAAATTCTTTTTAAAAAATTTCTCGTTTGCTCGAAATTTGGTCGATAGTTCGACGTCCGCAAATTTTCTGAATTGAACTGTGAATTACCCTATCATCACAAACGCACAAGAACTAGTGCGTTGTACCATAGACAGCTTGACTATACTACTATCACAAACGCACAAGAACTAGTGCGTTGTACCATAGACAGCTTGACTATACTAATATCACAAACGCAGAAGAACTAGTGCGCTGTACCATAGACAGCTTGACTATACTACTATCACAAACGCAGAAGAACTAGTGCGCTGTACCATAGACAGCTTGACTATACTACTATTTCGGTTTTTGTTACCAAACATTTACTTTTTGATTTCCATAAGTTACCAAATATCTGTCGAATACCTGATCAGTTATGTACTTTGTTACTTTTAATCCTGGGTTTTTGATGATTTTATGTTAAAAAAATGTTGTTTACACTTTCTCAGTTTGACATGAATGTGAACGAGCCTCAAGGATCCGCTTACTACAAAGTGTTCGGCAGTGAGATGAATTACTGGGACTTCCACGGCATGGAAGATCTGATCAACACAAAGGACACCTTGAACTTCGTGGAGATGCTGCTAGAGCTTTCGAAGGTTTCTGCTATTGCCATTCCGTTTAAATTTAAACTTGTAGCTCCTTAATGCAGTTGTTAGTGAGAAACGACAGCCAACTAGCAAACTACGATGGCGACAGCGATAACAACAACATTGACAATGACTACAACGCTAATAGCAACAACTTCAATAAATTCTGTCCACCACCATCAACAATAACAACAACGTTGACAAGAAAGATGACAATGACGACAGGATATATACAATAACGACAACACTAACAACAACAGCAACAACAACAACAACAACATCAACAACATTTGACAAGAAAGATGACAACGATGACAGGACATGCAATAACGACAACACTAACAACAACAGCAACAACAACAACAACAACATCAACAACATTTGACAAGAAAGATGACAACGATGACAGGACATGCAATAACGACAACACTAATAACAACAACATTGACAAGAAAGATGACAACGATGACAGGAAAAATTTTTTTAAGCTTTGTGAATGTTTAAAACTGGAATTGCGAAATATTTAAAATCAGTTGAAATCAAAATTTGTAATTTGCCATTTTTCATTTTTTCAATGCACATTTTTTTCAGTTTCATATTATTAAATTTTTCGTATAATTATCGATTATTCTATAGTTTCTCTTTTGTATCATGAATGTATGTTCTGATAATTACGGTTAATGCGGCAACACTACTTGGCTGTTAATACACCGATTTGGCGGAAAATTCAATACTTTTTAGCCTCCAATGAATGAGCATCATAAAAATGGCAACCCTGGCCGAGAGTTAGCCGTGGAAAAACATGGTCGCATCCTGCATTCCCCGAAAGAATGATGTTATAATTATTATTGCGTTTTACGTTTTACATAAAAAATGTGACTGTGTCAAGTAAGTTTATGAATGTACAAAAAAATGACAAAGTTCCTATCCGGGCGCGTGATGAAATATTCCCGGGCGATTAGACGGAAACAGAAATATTTTTATTGTCGACCACGTACGTCTGTAGCAGAGGAAATAGTTGCTGATTGGTTCACATTTATTTTTACTCCAGGAACACGATTTTGAGATTACAAAGTCGGCCATGTTCTTAGATTCAAGTCTCATCATACCAACCATCACCGGTCTCCCGTTGAACCTGAGCGTGAACGGTACCGTGTCCGTGAACGTGAAGGTCAGTGGAAAGATGGACATTCGACAGATCATGGTCAACCCGCGTAGCTGCGACATCCGTGGTCAGATAAAACCTAGGTAAGATGATTGGTGATCGCAAATCGATTGGTCAGTCGTTTTCTTAAATGTTGCTGTTATTTTCTTAAATTGAGATTTTTTTGGAAAATACTGCTTCCGTTTTTTTGCAGTTTTCATAATTTTTCATTTTTTTACATCGTTAAAAACGTTTCTAACTGCGTGTTAGATGTGTTAGTTTGTGACGAACTACACACGTTCGACAACTCGTGTGAGCAAAGCGGTAAATTTTAAATGGTGCAACACACTCGTGGAATATTTCTGCTGTTGAAAATTATGTTAGTTTGTGATGTCATCAGTAGTTGGGCTCACCCGGCGTTAATTAAGTTTTTAATCTATTATTTAATTATCAGAAATGCTTTTGCAGTATCAATTGTGTTAAAATGTATACTTTTTATCCCACTTGAAAATGGGGCAGTGTGTGAAAAATCATCCTGTCTTCCTTTAATCTTAAAATCTTCTTACTGAATTCCGGTCCGTTTTTAATTTTATATTTAACAAAAATGGAAACTATTGCCGGGAACTAGACACTAGACAGCTAATTTTGTTAGAACTGCTCATGTTTTTCCCACATTTTCCCACGTGTTTTGATGTATTCATGTTTTCTCCACGTTTAGCGGCGCAGTGGAGATCAGCAGCATGATGAGCGTGGACGGTTTCGTCACGCGCACCGGACTCAAGATGGTCTCCACCATGCACACGTCCACCGCCGTCGAGGGCAAGATCGAGATGACGGACAGCGAGACGTTCAAACTCAACTTCGACATGCCGCAAGACAAGATGGAGGTTCTCAACGTCGAGTAAGTGTCATTCGTTTGCTTAATTAATTGATTAATTTGCTTAATTAATTCCTCGTTAGTTACGGTAAACAGAATTCAAAATTTTGTTAAGATTAGCACAGTCTAACTTGTCCGGTTGTCAGTGTCTCTAACAAACAACTTAAGGCAAAAGGGGTGAATTTGAATGTCTTATGCATTCGTAGTCAACAAAGTTTATTTACAAGAAAGATGTGGTGCTATTGGAAAGGAGTTGTACTGAAATTTTGTTTCCGTTCTTTGGTATCAGAAACAAATTCGAATTGAATCAAATTTTTTTTACTTTGGAAGTCAAATCAAACCGAATTTTAAGATATCGAATCCGCATCGAATTCGACTTCACACTCGAAGATTTGCGATTAAATTTTCGAATCGCTAGTAGAAGGCGGTCTCGTAAAGATAATGCATATTGCTTGATTTTGGTTCTGGAAGGGGGTCACCGTCAACAAAAGGTTGGAAACCACTGGCTTCAATCGATGTTGAATAAATAAAATAGATTGAATTGAAAGCAAATGAACTTGAATTTCAGGTCAAAGTTTTTCGTGTTGCATCGCACGCAGGAACGCGAACAGCGAGGCGTCGAAGACAACCGAGTCGATTACACGCAGTGCACGCACGACAAGCTAGAAACCCTGCTGGGCGTGAAACTGTGCGGCGAGGTCTCCTATCCGGATCCCACCGTACGAGAGGGCATGCCGGCGTTCCCCCTTCGAGGTCCCATGAGAGCTAGCGTGGTTTTGAACAAAGAGGATCGTAACATGAGAGGCTACGAGTTCGAGACGACATTTGCTGTTAAAAAAGTGAGTTTGAATCTTGACCTCATGACCTTCGGGCGACCTTTGACCTTTTTTGGCATAATTTTGTGTTTCGCCTAAAATGGAGTAAGAAAATAATTACTGTTTAAATATTTGGATTTAAAAGTTAGTATTATGCCTGTTCATAGTTATTTTGAATCTTGACCTCATGACCTTTGGGCGACCTTTGACCTTTTTTGGCATAATTTTGTGTTTCGCCTAAAAATGCCGTAAGAAAATAATTACTGTTTAAATATTTGGATTTTAATGTTATTACTGCTTGAAAAAAATTTCGTTCAATCGATGGAGAAAACTAAAGTTCTCCACTAGGAATTGAACCCACAACCCTTAGAACTCATGGCATTTGACCAGAACAAGCTGTGCTGCAGATTAACGTGCAACCATATTGGCTAATTTTCATTATTGCAGCCAAATTTTGAAGATGAATTTTTATCTTCCGTTTTATGTTGAGTTCTCCTTTAACGTTCATTTCTCTGCGTTCGTGTTGCTTAGTTACGCATCGGCGGTGCCTACCAGCGAGAGTACAACGCCCGCTTGGCTTTCAACACGCCCGGCTCAAAGATCGACCGTGAGTGGGTGACGGCGTTCACGCTCAGCCAACCGGAAAGATCCCTGGATTTCACTCTGCGGACACCGTACAAGAAATTTGCCGGTTCCGGTAAGCAGGTTTTGATCTCTGGGAAGATTCTCTGACCTTCAAATTTCAATTAGAAAATTTCAAAGAAGTTGAAATCGAGTTTAAATTTTCAGTTTTACATAGCGTTTGTGCTAAAGCGCAAGCTCTGGAAGCAATAAGATGCATGTTTAAGTAATTTAAAAATTTCAAGAGGAGTTTTTAATCTTTTTTAAGAAAAGTGTTGTCTTGCCCTTTAAAATTTATTCCGTTTTGTAAACACAAAATGTAGTTGACTTCTATAAAGAAAAATGTATAGAAAAACGAGATGGCAGGATACATAGCTGTGTGGACACATGAATGGAGACGGGTTGTTTGAGTAGTTTGTGGTACTGATCTCGGCCTTTTACTTTGAGGAGGGAGGATGCCTAAGTTTGAATGTGGAACACAAATCTCCCACTGCTGTAAAGGGCTAGTTTTGTTAATGAATTAGGTACCAGTCTTGCCGCACACCAGATTAGAGTGTTTGAAATTGTATAAAAGGTAGAGAAACCTCTTGCTTCGTGTGTTCGAAAATTTGCAATGCTTTAAGAAGTTGAAAGAGTAATTGAAATGCTTCGTCTTGACAGGTACGTACGAGTGGGCGCCGGCTCAGAAGTCCCTCAACGGGCAGTTCGTCATCGACGACCAGACCACGTACGCGATGAGGTCCAGCTTGGAAGTGGACGAGGGCGTGGACGCGATCCGCTACACGCCTAGCGTCCGCCTGACGAAAGACAACCAGGAACCGATAACGCTGACCGGATCGTTCGTGGAGAAGATTCAGAAGCGGTCGTTCGACGGATTCACCGTGGATTTGACGCTGGACAACGCGCTCCGCAAACCCGTTTCGCTCAGAGGTATCTAGATCGTAAATTTGCTTGTGCGAGTTGTGCATTTTTGCACCTAATCAGTGTGACATTGCAGGACTATTCTCTAGGTTTGTAACAGGTACAGACCGTGTAATCAACGTAGGACTTATTTTCTTAGTTCTGACATCTGAAGGACAAGAAATGGGGTTTCCAGAGTTTCAGAAAAATCACCTTAAAACTTTAAAGCGATTTTATGCGTGTATCGTACTAGCGGTAAAGGTTTTTTTGTTTGTTTTCATTTTAAATCTCCCACAATACTTTTCCGACCCTAGCATTACATGACGTCATATACGCACAACGTAGATCAGAAGAAGAAAAGGAAATGTTAAATTATGTCCCAAGAAACTTTCCATGCAAATCTACATTACTTAACATTTGATTTACCTGCTGGAAAGACTTATGTAACTAGAAATGTTAATTTAAAATGTTCGTGCCAATTGGTAAAATGTCGCCCCGACTCACCTCCAGGGTGCGCCACTCACTAACCAAAACGTATTTTTAATCTTATTGACAAGATGCAGTAATTTCAAATTTTACTTAATTAGTAACATGTGTGGTACGAATGCTCTTATTATTTTTTCAAATATTGCTCAGTCTTATTTAAACTTATGCATTTCGCTTACCTGCTTGAAAGACTTATGTAACTAGAAAGGAAAAATATTAATAATTTAAAATGTTTTCCTCAATTTGTAAAATGTCACTCACTCACTCTTACTTGGTGACGTTTGTGTTACGAATCTCTGATTAGTCTTTCAAACTTTTTTTGCAGCTTTCGAAAAAAACAAAAGAAACGGAATTTTTTCTCTGCTTTTACAGGTGACATGAGCATCGGTAGCAAGAAACACACGCTACAGATGGACTTCGCCTCGCAGTTCTTCACCACCTCGCTAGATGGCTTCGTCGCCCTCGGCAACAACTTGGCTTCTCGGCTCAACCTCGATTACAGGTGGCAGGACATGCCGACGTATTCGGTGAGTTCAAAACTGTATTCTTTCAAACCATAAAACTGTATTCTTTCAAACCATAAAACTGTATTCTTTCAAACCATAGATCTGTATTCTTTCAGTCCATAAAACTGTATTCTTTCAAACCATATATATGTATTCTTTCAAACCATAGATCTGTATTCTTTCAAACCATAGATCTGTATTCTTTCAAACCATAGATCTGTATTCTTTCAAACCATAAAACTGTATTCTTTCAAACCATATATCTGTATTCTTTCAGTCCATAAAACTGTATTCTTTCAATCCAGAAAACTTTATTCTTTCAGACTATAGATCTGTATTCTTTCAAACCATAGAACTGTATTCTTTCAAACCATAGATCTGTATTCTTTCAAACCATAGATCTGTATTCTTTCAAACCATAGAACTGTATTCTTTCAAACCATAAAACTTTATTCTTTCAATCCATAAAACTGTATTCTTTCAAACCATAAAACTTTATTCTTTCAATCCATAGATCTTTATTCTTTCAATCCATAAAACTGTATTCTTTCAAACCATAAAACTGTATTCTTTCAAACCATAAAACTTTATTCCTTCAGTCCATAAAACTGTATTCTTTCAAACCATAAAACTTTATTCTTTCAATCCATAGATCTGTATTCTTTCAAGCCATAAAACTTTATTCTTTCAATCCATAAAACTGTATTCTTTCAAACCATAAAACTTTATTCTTTCAGTCCATAAAACTTTATTCTTTTAATCCATAAAACTGTATTCTTTCAAACCATAAAACTTTATTCTTTCAGTCCATAAAACTGTATTCTTTCAGACGATAGATCTCTATTCTTTCAAACCATAGAACTGTATTCTTTCAAACCATATATATATATATGTATTCTTTCAGACTATAGATCTGTATTCTTTCAAGCCATAAAACTGTATTCTTTCAAACCATAAAACTTTATTCTTTCAATCCATAGATCTGTATTCTTTCAAGCCATAAAACTTTATTCTTTCAGTCCATAAAACTGTATTCTTTCAAACCATAAAACTTTATTCTTTCAGTCCATAAAACTGTATTCTTTCAAACCATAAAACTTTATTCTTTCAGTCCATAAAACTGTATTCTTTCAGACTATAGATCTGTATTCTTTCAAACCATAGAACTGTATTCTTTCAAACCATATATATATATATATATATGTATTCTTTCAGACTATAGATCTGTGTTCTTTCAAGCCATAAAACTGTATTCTTTCAAACCATAAAACTTTATTCTTTCAAGCCATAAAACTTTATTCTTTCAAACCATAAAACTTTATTCTTTCAATCCATAAAACTGTATTCTTTCAATCCATAAAACTGTATTCTTTCAAACCATAAAACTTTATTCTTTCAGTCCATAAAACTGTATTCTTTCAAACCATAAAACTTTATTCTTTCTATCCATAAAACTGTATTCTTTCAGACTATAGATCTGTATTCTTTCAAACCACAAAACTTTATTCTTTCAGTCCATAAAACTGTATTCTTTCAAACCATAAAACTTTATTCTTTCAGTCCATAAAACTGTATTCTTTCAAGCCATAAAACTTTATTCTTTCAGTCCATAAAACTGTATTCTTTCAGACTATAGATCTGTATTCTTTCAAGCCATAAAACTTTATTCTTTCAAACCATATATATATATATATATATATGTATTCTTTCAGACTATAGATCTGTGTTCTTTCAAGCCATAAAACTGTATTCTTTCAAACCATAAAACTTTATTCTTTCAAGCCATAAAACTTTATTCTTTCAAACCATAAAACTTTATTCTTTCAATCCATAGATCTGTATTCTTTCAAGCCATAAAACTTTATTCTTTCAATCCATAAAACTGTATTCTTTCAAACCATAAAACTTTATTCTTTCAGTCCATAAAACTGTATTATTTCAAACCATAAAACTTTATTCTTTCTATCCATAAAACTGTATTCTTTCAGACTATAGATCTGTATTCTTTCAAACCACAAAACTTTATTCTTTCAGTCCATAAAACTGTATTCTTTCAGACTATAGATCTCTATTCTTTCAAACCATAGAACTGTATTCTTTCAAACCATATATATATATATATATATATATATATATATATATGTATTCTTTCAGACTATAGATCTGTATTCTTTCAGACTATAGATCTGTATTTTTTCAAACCATACAACTGTATTCTTTCAAACCATAGATCTGTATTCTTTCAAACCATAGATCTCACTGAACGGCAAAGCAAGAGACTACAGCACGGACAGTCTACTGAAGATGGATGTGACTAGTGACATGACGTTCACCCAGTTTCAGTATCTTAGCAACCACATCCGCTGGGGCATTGAGAAGAGCGCCACGCACGTGGAGAACCACCTCGAATTCAACTTTGGCAAGGCGTCCCGGAACGACAGGTCGATGCTGAAGATAGATCAGATTTGGGACGGCCGCGGAAGCTGGGAGAATAACGAGTGCGTTTTTAATTAATCTAATTAAATTAACTAAGAGAGAAAATTAAAAGGCAAGAAATGGTAATTTTAATGTGTCTCCCAGAAAAATTTTACACATAGTTATACTACTGAGTATTGCACTTATCTGTTTGAAAATCTTGTCTAACTATTCATTGACACTGAGCCACCTTCCCAGTGTGCACCACTGATTCACAAAAACGTATTTTTAATGTTATTGACAAGATGTGCACTACAAATGCTCTGTACTGTTGAAATGGCAGCACCTAATGGTCATTGCGGGAGTTTAAATTTACAAGTTTTATACAGCGTTGCTGCTAATGCAAGCCCTGTATGCAATAAGACAGTATGCAAGCGACGGCAAAATGTGAAGATGAATTCGTTTCTTTTTCTAGAGCTTCGGGCAGCATTACGGTCACCTGGCCGGAATTCGACATCGACTGGCACACTAACCTTGACCACGGCATGAATCCGCGCTCGCTCCGCAACAATCTGCTCGTCCGCTATGCTCCGGGTAAGGAGATCCAGAGCTCCGTGGATCTGAAGAACGAAGGACTGGGTAGAACGAAGATGAGCGGAGACGTGCAGGTAGGGGTTACGTAAACTTAGAACCTCTTTTACATTCACTGCCGCTTTAATAGAAGATGATCTCAGGACTTTTGACCACTTGTTACTAGATGGCAGCACCTTGTTTCTTTAATAGAAGATGGTCTCAGGACTTTTGACCACTTGTTACTACATTTTAGCACCTTGTTTGTACTGATTGTAAACATTCTTAGACGCACAACAGCTGCTAATACATTCATTTTTTTCCCTCGGACCTTTTGTTTGTGGAATTCGTTACCAGAAAACGGGAGGAAAAATCGCTAGCAAGTGTCGCTAGATACTAGTAAGAAAGATAGGTAGTTTCAAGCGAACAGAATCAAAATAAAACTTTTGATGTGTATGATTTAAGCAGCTTTGATTTTTGGTGCTGAGTTCATTTACGTTACTTCCTATGGAACTTTTGGTTTCATTTAACGACGTTTCACTTAACGTCGCATTAGCGTCATTAAGTGAGGACATACTGTATATCTTGTGCTCCGAAGCAATGTTACTTCCTTATTCATTATTTTATTTCATCTTTCATAATTAATCCCAGTGTTAACGAAATTGCGTATTAGTATTAGTAATTGCTGTTATTTTTTACTGCAAATGAATTGACATTGTAAATACAGTCAACCCTCGTTAAACCGCACTAATTGGGGGTGGGGGGGTGGGGTGGGCAGTCCGGTTTAGCCGATTGTCCGATTTATCCGATATGCCTATATATGGTCTATATTATAAAGGAATAATCACCTTAATAAGGCCTATATACATTGCACCATATACTATACTGTATATTACTTTGGAATAGTTACTGTACAGTTATTATTGTACAGTTGGTAGGCCGTGTTGTGTCAGTTTCCTTTACCACGGATGACCTCCGTCTTATCCGATATCCGGGCTAACGGGGTCCGGTTTAACGAGGGTCGACTGTATGTGAGTAATTCAGTGAGCACTGATCGCAAATGTTTGCCGTATTTTAGATCAAGTACCCGGGACGGCACATCCGTGCGATGCAGTCCGTAGACGAATACGAACCGAACACCTACCGAACCGAAACGCTGTTCCACCACGCCCGTCCCGACCGACCGATCACCATCTCCGGTCAGTACAAGAACGGCAGATTCGGAACCGTAATGGACCAGTCCGCGTCGGCCGAGGTCAGCGTTCCCGATTACTACCCGCTTTCGGTTAACGGAGCCGTACGCGGCAACGGCGACGAATATTCCGGCAACTTGGACTACAACTACGGTCGCGACCGGTAGGTACATTCTGAACAAAAGTTCAGTAGCTATGACCTATACTTTCTTCTTCTTCTTCCCAGCTTTTCCCTATGCGGCGTCGCCGTTGTGAATAAGTCTTCTCCATGCATTCCTGTTGTTGGCCATCTCTTCATTTATGTTCTTCTCTCTAAGGTCTCCATTAATACATTCAAACCATCTCAGCTTGGGTCATCCTCTTCTTCTATTTCCCAGCACTTCCATTTCCATGACCTTCCCACTTGATCTTCCCCGATTATTCGTTTCAGGTGCCCATACCATCTAAATCTTGCCTCTTGTATCTTTTTCGAGGCTTCCACTACTTTCACTGTTCCTCTGATATTACTATTCCTGATTTTATCCCTTCTTGTTACTCCCACCATCCATCTCAACATCCTCATCTCCGCCACATCCATTTTCTTCTCTTCGGTCTTCTTTAGAGGTGCTGCTTCCTGCCCATAGATTAGGGACGGGTCTGACCACTGCTTTGTGAACTTTACCTTTAACCTATGACCTATACTTTAAAGAGTAAAAAGTTTTTCATGGGCGATTTTCAATTTCTTAACTATCTTACGTAGAAATACTTTTTTGTTTAAACGTACAATTTTGTTTTTACGTACATGACAGACTAAAAGATTTGATTAAGAAATATAGTCATAAGCAAAGGTAAACAAATGCATTGATACGTTTTTATTATCAGTACCGATCAGATAAGGAAACGGACTTTGTCATTTTTTAAACGGACCCAAAGCGGATTCGACTTGAAAGCAGCTAGTCAGTAAACGTGATTTGCCATTGATACATAAGTAACGGTTGACGCTTATATCACGGTTCACACCTAAGTTATGGTTGCTACTTGTGTAACGGTTGACACTTAAGGCACGGTTCACACCTAAGTAACGCTTACTACTTATGCAACAGATGACACAAGTCATTGTTCACAGCTAAGTTACTATTGCTGCTAATGTAGCGGTTGACACTTAAGTCATGGTTCACGCCTAAGTAATGCTTGCTCCTATGTAATGGTTGACACTTAAGTCATGGTTCACACCTAAGTTACGGTTGCTACTTATGTAACGGTTGACACAAGTCATGGTTCACATCTAACTTACTATTGCTACTTGTATAACGGTTGACACTTAAATCATGGTTCATACCTAAGTTACTATTGCTACTTGTATAATGGTTGACACTTAAGTCATGGTTCACACCTAAGTAATGCTTGCTACTCGTGTAATGGTTGACACTTCAGTCATGGTTCACACCTAAGTAACGCTTGCTACTTGCGTAACGGTTGACGCTTCAGTCGCGATTGACACCGCTTGTTTACCATAATATCATGTGCTTATGGTTGTACTGAGTCATTTGTTTTCTGTTTTTAGGTACTCAGTAAATGGAAGATACAACAATCGCGGATACGGACGCTCCATGGACCACGAGGCAAGCGGAAACTTGATTGTACCCGGCTATAAACCCATGAAAGTATCGGGCAGAATCCAAGGCAACAGTCGGCAATACATCGGCAATGCCGAATTTAACTACGGCGAAGATTCGTACACCACCAGCGGTCAGTACCAGCGAAAGACCGACGACCAGCACTCGATGACGACCGACGTCGTCACCCCGACCGGCGTAGTTTCGTTCACCGGCGACGTAAACTTCGGCGACGAGAAAGCCGTGACGCTCGATGTCAACATGAAAGACGGTCGCAGAAATACGCGTCACATCATCTTCGATACTCGATATTCGGGCAACTACAACCGAGCAAGGGGTTCTCTTTCGCTTAAATGGGATGCCGATCGAGACCAGAGCAAGGCCTTCAGTCTGCACGGTCAAGTGCAGAACGTTCCGAACAATTATCGCGCAGACTTGACCGTAAGTTATCCCGGACGCGTGATCCGCACGGCAGCTTTCACGGAATACGAAGGTTCTTTGACAAACGGCAGGACGAAGTCGCACGTGGAGTTCGAGTGGGATTACGGAAAGAAAGTGGCGGCGGATGTTAACATCCAGAACCAGCTGTCCGGTCGACGCAACGAAATCACGGCCGGATTCGCCTTCGCCTCGCCGTTCCGTAACTTTGAACTGTTGTCGCTGAACGTGACGCACTACAACAGCGAGAATCAGCTGAAGACAAACGTGGAAACGTCGTGGGCTCCGGATCAGACCATCTCCATGGATGTGTCCGGACGATCGCAGGTGTCGTCGAAAGATGCGGTTTTCAAGCTCAACGTGGCGGCAACCACGCCGTTCGACGGATTCCGCACTCAGAACTTCAGAACGAGTTTCAACGTGGATCCGGACAGCGTCGTTCTTCACATGGATTCTCGTTGGGGACGCCGGGAGAGGTTCGACTACGACTTATCCTGGAGTCGGTTGATCGAAGGTTATGAGTACGAATACCACGCCTCCTCCGCTTTCACCTCCACCTTCCGCGACGCCAACAACCTTCTCTTTTCCTTCAGCCAAATTTACAAAAACCGAAAATACATGACCACGAGCGAAGTCGGCTGGGCAGATGATAAAAAGATTACGTTCAACTACGAAGGAGCGTACACCGACACCTCCACCACTTCCACTGCCTCCTACTACCTTACAGTGACCACTCCCTTCCGCGGATACTCCACGTTATCGTCCAAGTACAATCACGACTACAGGAGATTGGACACTCGCTTCTTGGAACTGAACAGCCACTGGGACTTGAGCTGGGAGAGGAAAAAGATGACATTCGACGTGGACAGTCAGGGCATCGTAGCAACCGGCGGCTACTCCAGAATTGACAAGCAGGCTCACTTGAACGTGAAGTTCACGAGTCCGTTCCGCGGTTACGAACAGCTTTCCAGCAACTTCAGGTACACGTATAAGGACGTCGACGGCCTTCACACCGCCCACGCCGACGTCCAGTGGTCAGAAAGGGAGATGATCAACTTCGACAGCACGGCCAAGTACCAGGCGTATCGTGGGGACTTACTGGACCTGGACGCGAGTCTTACGACTCCGTTCCGTGGCTACGAGAGGTTCATGTTCAACGGAAATCATCAGCTGAACAAGCAGAAGTTTGTCTGCTCTTGGAAGCTGCAGAAGAACGGTGGCAACCAGTTCAACGTCGATGTCAATGCCAAGTACGGCACACCGGAAGACATGCAGCTTACGGCGACGTTCACGGTTCCCGAGTACACCAGAATTGAATTCAGCGGCAAGCACAGTCACACGACGGACTTCCGTAAATTTAACAACGACGCCCAGTTTACCTGGGACTCGACTCGCGTCGGCCTGGAACAGACGTGGAATTTCAATCACCAAGGCAACGACTACAAGATCGACTCCGCGGTCGAGCTGACCACGCCCGTAAGAAACTGGGAGACGGTCAAGGCTACATTCAACCACGTGTCCGACAGCAGCAAACTGGACACTACGTTCAGCTTCGTGCATCCGAGGAACAATCACGTCTTGAAGCTGCAGTACAGTAACGGCGGGGACAGCTACCGTAGCGCCCTCACGGCCGGCGCGAGCGTCACCAGCACCATGTTTGACGACATCGTCGCCGAACTCACGTACAAAGCCGAGAGGAACTCGTACGACACGACGCTGAACCTCCAGCTTCCCGAACGGAGGAAGTACACCGTCACTCAGCACATGGTCTATAACGGCAACGACAACTTTGAGTTTACGGCCAAATTTGACAACAATCAGCGCTATTATAATCAGTATGTGATCGCTGTCGGCAGCACTTATAACTTCGATAGTCGAGACGGACACAGAGGAAATGTCTACTACGAGTACAACGGGCAGAAAACGGAACTGACCGGACGATTCCAGAACATCGACACCACCTACCTTTCCCTTTCTTCCTCTCTGAAGAGTCCTTACAGGGGTTTCGAAGCTCTTGATCTGGAAATGTCCTACAGGAGGCAGCGGAACGAGTTCGAAAGCGGGCTCAGTTTCCAGTGGGCGCCGCGCGAGAAGGTCACATTCAACGGTCAGTTTGTCAACAACAACGACAAGCGCGTCAAGGCCGTGTTCACCAGTCCCTTCCGAAATTTCGAGACGCTGAAGCTCGAAACGGGCGCGTCGGAGAAGCCGGCGAACGAGTTCAACGCTTTCTTCAGCTTCGAGTGGCGCGACGATAAGAAAATCGACATCACCAGCCGATTTCTGAACGCGGACAACTATCACCGGGAGTTTGAGTTGAACTTCCGCAGCCCGTTCGAGTACTACGAATCACTGGCTGCTCAAATGTCTTACGACTACAGCAACATGGTAGCTCACATGCTATTCAAATGGGCCGACGACAAACAAGTGGAAATCAACGGACGTGTGGCCGGTAATGAGGCGACGATGACCTTGACGACTCCATTCAGGAACTACGAAAGCGTGCAGCTGACCGCGAGTTACAACGATCAATATAACGATGTCACGGGATCCGTTACCTTTGTTTATGGCAGAAACCGTTTCAGTGTCACCGGAGAATTCCTGAATAGTCGTCCCAACTACAAGAAGGCCAGCCTGACTCTGACGACTCCGTTCGACGGATACGAATCCATCGGAGTCGACGGAGAGTACAGTCTCCGCGGCGAAGAGTACACCTCCGCCGTCAACATCAAATGGTCATCCGACAAGAAGATCCAGATTAACGGGAAGTACCTCCTCAACCGCGACAATCACATGGAATTCGAGTTGAAGATCCGCACTCCGTACAAGAACTACGATTACTACAGCATGGCCATTGTTGCCGACTTCCAGCCCGATGATTACACGGCCACGGCGGAGTTTGGCTATCCTTACAACGACTACAACGGCAAGGGCATCTTCTCGTTCAGCCTCATCAACAAGGACCACAAGGAATTTTCTGTTTCCGCCAAGACTCCGTTCTTCCCGGATTTCGAATTCATCACCACCTACGACGCGAACGTCCGCGAGAAGTCGCACGTCGTCATTCTGACGGCCGACTACGGCAGCGACAAGATCGACTTCTCCTTCAGTCTCAAGAACAACGACAAGCTCGACATTCAGTTCAGCAGTCCGTTCAAGGGATTCGAGAGCATGCATCTCCTGGCCTCGTATGTCTTGTACGAGGACACTTCCGAAGCCAGCGTTACGTTCACTTCTTCTGCTCTTAGTCAACCGATCGTTTTAGAAGCCACGCTGACTGGCTTCAACAAGCTAGATGTTACGTTCACGAGTCCGTTTAGAGACTACAGAGATCTTCGCTTCTCGACGACTTTCGATCTTGAATCCTACGGTTTCGGGAACAAGATGACGTTCACCTACAACAACCGCGAGATCGCTCTCAACAACAAGGTCAAGTTTGGCGACGAATATGGCTTCACCACCATCTTTACGTCTCCGTACAGAAACTTCGAATACCTGTCGTTCGAGGGCAACTTTGCGAACCGCGGCGACGATTACAAGGTCGATACGGCCGTGCAGTGGGACAGGCGCAATAAGGTGGAACTCGACGCCTCTCTGAAAAATTTGAACTCGTTCCCGACGGAATTGGCGGTCGAAATTCGTACGCCGCTCCGCGATTTTTATTCTCAGAAGCTGACCGGTACTTTCAACGTGATGCCCAACGGCTACTCCTGGAGCACTAATCTGGAATGGGGCGATAGGCAGTCAGCCAGCTCGAACGTGGAAATGAGCTATTTGACCAACGACGTCCGTTTCATGGTTTCCTCGACTTCTCCGTTCAGCGGTTTTGAGAGTCAGTCTCTGACCTTCACCGGGACGACTACCGGGACCGGATACTCTGGAGATCTGAACGTGAAGTGGGGATACAGGAAGAACGTGGACTTGTCGACGGAAGTCACATTCACCGATAATAAGAAGGCATTCAAGGCAACGCTGAAAACTCCATTCGCCGGATTTGAAGACGTGATTTTTGACTCCAATTTCGAAAGCAGTGGCCTTCCCAAATCGGGGATGGTCATGTTCCAGTGGAGTCCCAGGGAAGTGATCGAGCTTTCCGGTAACGGTTACTATCACCCTCAGCGATCGCAGTTCAGCGTTTCCCTGACGACGCCGTTTGACGGATTCCGCAGCCAGCAGTTCACGCACATGCACAGCTTCCCGGACACGTACAGCCTGACGTCCGAGAGCGAGGTCACCTACGGACGCAATCAACAAATCCGATTCGTCAGCTCCACGAAGATGTCCGACGACTTCAAGAACCTGGACGCGGAGTACACGCTCACGGGACCGTTCGGCAGCTTCGACAAACTGTGGTCCACCACCAAGTACACGCTGGACACCAGCGAGAACACCCATTTGAGTTACATCACCCGGTTCCTTCGCAAGTCGGGAGAAAACATCGACGCTTACGCGACGCTAGCGTACGAAATGACTCACACCGCAGGAGCAGTGGGCAAGTACTACCGCTATTACAACCGCGAAGATGCCAGCTTCAGCAACAAGCAGTTCCTTAAGCTAGTCTCCTCCTACGAGCCCATGTCTTACTTGAAGTACGAAAACGAGATGAGCTACACGAGCGGAAGACGCGTCTCCTCGCAGCACAAGTTCTTCTGGGAGAAGTACAAGTCGGTCGAGTTCGACTACGACTTCACGAAAGAGCAGGATGGCTCCGTGACCGGAAAACTCCGAGTCGACACTCCCTTCCGAGGCTACGAACAGTATCTGCTGGACACGAAGACCAGGTACGAAAACGACGAATTCAGCGAGGAGATGACGCTGACGTGGCCGGGAAACAATCAGATCAGCTATTCGTTCAACTTTGACAACTCCGCGCCGAGGTACGGGTACTCCTTCGAGATCGCGACGCCCTTCCGCGGCTACCAGAACTTTGCCACGTCCGGCTACTGCGCGAACGGCCCGACCGAACACACGTCCACGTTCACGTTAGACTGGCAACGGCAGCGGTTGATCGACTTCAGGCAGGAGTACACGGACACCAGCGACAGGCGCATGACTCGCAAGACGGGCAAGATTCAGCTGAAGCCGTACCTGACGGAATACTCGGCGGAATACAACTCGAACGACCTGGTCCTCTCCGGTCAGTTCAACTGGGATATGGACAGATCCGACAAGAAGGTGAGCGGAAAGGTGACGCTGTACGACCGTAGCCGTGGCAACGACATGAACTACCGAGCTCTCATCGAGACGTTCCATCCTTCGCGCACGATGGCGTTCAACTATATGATGGAGAGGACGGAAACAAAGTTTGATCACGAGGTAAACACGTTTGTTCAAGTGTTTTTGTCCGCAATTTTGGTGACAAATATCAATACTTGCAGAGTTCTTCAAAGCGTATTAACATATCTCATGGGAATTCTCGGTCTTTTTGCTTAAGAAAACCGCCTTTGTTTTATTGTTAAAGTTTCTAGAGCAATAAAGTAATAGGGGCTTTTAGCGAGGTCTCATAAAAAGTACATAATTGTGTTGTATAGGAGTATGAGCATTAGTGAAACACCTCTGCTGGTTCAGTGCCTCATCATAGAGTGATGTCTTCAATAATGAACCAGATACTAGCAGCTATTCAAACTTAATTATCTAGGGCCACATGATAATCCCTCGTGTGAGCAATAACAGAAATCTTCAAGTTATTTTTTGTTCCCAGGTTTCGTTCTCTTGGAGGCAGGGCAAGCAGACGTCGTACCACATCACGTTCGACGACACCAGCTCCAGCCGCAAGACCACGTGGGAGGCCAAGATGGCCGTGTCGCATCCGCTTCGCTCCGTCTCCGGCAAGTTCCGCCACGACATGTCCAAGAGGCAGATGACGGACGCTCTGGAATTCATGTGGGACGCGGCGAGAGACGAGACCAAGAAGAGCTTGATCATCGTGGAACTGAGAGACGACAGCCGCGCCAAGGTCATCAACACGAGAGGAGAGCTGACCATCAAACATCCGGCACTTCGTAAGGTCAGTAAACGCGGCCGCCGTCGTGTGGCGCGGTGTTCTTGCAATAAAATTACTCGATTCGAAATGCAATCATACGTTTTTTGTAATTTTAATTTATTATCACTTCAGCATGTATTTTTACATTACAATTTGCATTATTATCTTTAACTATTATGCCCTACAACTAGAAAATGAAATATAGTTACAATAATTGTAACAGAACTACATTAGTATACTATAGTTAGGGAAAAAATTCCAAATATAACTACAAAAATTTAACAAAAGTATACTAGTTTTGTATACTACATAATAGTTTGTCAACAAGAAATAGATGCTGCATGGTGGTCAAGAAGCAAAGCTTGTAAGACCACCATGAAAAGTGGAAAAAACGACTTAATTTACAAGAGAGAGAATTATAGAAAAACAGGGAGTAGTTCAGATAAAATAATAGACAAAGATAGAGAAAAAGAGAGAGAGAGAGAGAGAGAGAGAGAGAGAGAGAGAGAGAGAGAAAGAGAGAGAGAGAGGGAGAGGAGAGAGAGAGGAGGGAGCGAGAGAGGGAGAGAGAGAGAGAGAGAGAGAGAGAGGAGAGAGAGAGAGGGAGAGAGAGAGAGAGAGAGAGAGAGAGAGAGAGAGAGGAGAGAGAGGGAGAGAGAGAGAGAGAGAGAGAGAGAGGGAGAGAGAAGGAAGAGAGAGAGAGAGGGAAGAGAGGAGGAGAGAGAGAGAGGGAGAGAGAGAGAGAGAGAGAGAGAGAGAGAGAGAGAGAGAGAGAGAGAAATGAATTAGAAAGAAGTTCAGCAGAGACACGATGCAAAACTATGAAAATGTAAACTGCAAAGTTGCTGGATTTACTTTTTAAATGTTTTTAAATTGAAAATATTTTCATTTATTCCGCAGGACATGATCGTTCGGAGCGAGTTCACCATGAACGAAAACCAGGTGATCCTTCACTCTAAGACGGAAGTGGAATATGCCTTCAGCGACGACAAGAACTTCGAGATTTTTGCCGACGTCAGCGATCTGTCGTACGGCGAACTTCGCAACTACACTCTCCTGGCTGGTGTTCGTCACCCGGTTATGAGGTTCGACTCAAAGGTGAGGCTCGTTTTTGTCACGTGTGGGCGGAGCTGCAGCGGAGATGTTTCACGCAAGAGTGAGAAATTAATTGATAAAGTTGTTTTGTTCGTGTTTATTTGTTTTTGTCATGTGGGCGGAGCTGCAGTGGAGATGTTTTATGCAAAAGTGATAAAGTTGTTTTGTTCGTGTTTATTTAAGATTACTATGGGAAATCTTCAAAACTAAGTACTCTGTTGTTTCCTACTGCTAGTTGCTTTGATTGCAAGATTGTTGCCTTTGCAGTCAAATTGAATACATCCATATTTTGTCTATGCAGTAGCGGAACTCTTTAAAAGTTGTTACGAAACGAAAGCTAGAAGTTGCCTAATGTAGCCCAGTGCCATGTTGGATTTCAGCTAAAATGGTGAATAGTGGAAATCTTTTGGACCAAATGCATTGTTTTTGTCTAAATTCTTAATATCATAGAATGCTTTTGAAAGTGCAATTAAACTCAAGTATAATTTCGTACTATATGTCGGTATATACGCCACAGTTTCAATTGCAATAAACTTAAGGTTCCTACTGTATAATTCTGTTTTGTACTTCTCAAATAACGCAAATCTTTGAATGAATTCAAATTCTATTTAGGTTGCTGGTTTTATTGCTTATTCGCCGCAACTCGTCGAGGGCAGCACGAGATTTGATTACCTGACACGTCGCGGTACGCAGGCCAACGCTGCCATTCGAGCCAAGATAGACAAAATCCGCAAAACTATCGAAGCCGAGGTATTAATAATCAATTTTAGTTCCAGTATTTGCTGCTAGGGTGAGCCTCCAGCTGCGTTGTTTACTGTTTTGTCTTGCGCTCTTCTTACTTGAGAAGAATCAATCACAATTTTCCATTTCCCTTCTAGCTTTTTTCATTTTTTTTTGGAGTGGCTTAATAGATTCTGTTTTGTTCGATCTGTGGGTCTTATTTAAAGACACTTACACATATGAATGCAAGTCTTGTGTAAAATTAGTTAGTTGTTTTGTAAAGACATAACTTAGGTAGTTGTTAAGATACTACTTAGGTATCTGTAAAGACATAACTTAAGTAATTGTTAAGATACTACTTAGGTATCTGTAAAGACATAACTTAGGTAGTTGTAAAGATGCTACTTAGGTATCTGTAAAGACATAACTTAAGTAATTGTTAAGATACTACTTAGGTATCTGTAAAGACATAACTTAGGTAGTTGTGAAGATACTACTTAGGTATCTGTAAAGACATAACTTAGGTAGTTGTTAAGATACTACTTAGGTATCTGTAAAGACATAACTTAGGTAGTTGTGAAGATACTACTTAGGTATCTGTAAAGACATAACTTAGGTAGTTGTGAAGATACTACTTAGGTATCTGTAAAGACATAACTTAGGTAGTTGTTAAGATACTACTTAGGTATCTGTAAAGACATAACTTAGGTAGTTGTGAAGATACTACTTAGGTATCTGTAAAGACATAACTTAAGTAGTGGTTAAGATACTACTTAGGTATTTGTAAACACATAACTTAGGTAGTGGTAAAACGCTACTTGGGTATTTGTAAACACATAACTTATGTAGTTGTGACAACACTACTTACGCATTTCTAAAGATGTAACTTAGGTATTTCTAGAGAACTGACTTGGGTATTTCTAGGACATGTTTAGAAATTTGTAACAACAGGTGGCGCCACTGATGCCACTGGTGTAACCACTGCTCTAGTGTGTCGGTGTCTAACATTAAGGCGCAAATGTTTCATCAATGTGCAATCAAGTGTTTCTATACCCACCTGCTACTTCAAAATGTTGATATTAAGTGAGTTTGTTATATGAGATAACGAGGCACATTAATACATTCACATCTATGCAAATATTGACATTTTGCTTTCCCAAAGTATGGGCATTAAGTGAGGTTTGTATAGTAAACGGGGGGAGGGGGGAGGGGCGTTACAACTACTTAAGTTATGTCTTTACAGATACCTAAGTAGTATCTTAACAACTACCTAAGTTATGTATTTACAGATACCTAAGTAGTATCTTAACAACTACCTAAGTTATGTCTTTACAGATACCTAAGTAGTATCTTCACAACTACCTAAGTTATGTCTTTACAGATACCTAAGTAGTATCTTAACAACTACCTAAGTTATGTCTTTACAGATACCTAAGTAGTATCTTAACAACTACCTAAGTTATGTCTTTACAGATACCTAAGTAGCATCTTTACAATTACTTAAGTTATGTCTTTACAGATACCTAAGTAGTATCTTAACAATTACTTAAGTTATGTCTTTACAGATACCTAAGTAGCATCTTTACAACTACCTAAGTTATGTCTTTACAGATACCTAAGTAGTATCTTAACAATTACTTAAGTTATGTCTTTACAGATACCTAAGTAGTATCTTAACAACTACCTAGGTTATGTCTTTACAGATACCTAAGTAGTATCTTAACAATTATCGATGGTTGAGGATGTGTGACCTTGTATGTCATCCGTTGACGTGGCAAAGCAAAGTATGCCCTGATGATCGCTCGCCTTACTATAATGACGAGATTGTCAGCAGATTTGCAAAA
>JAQGDQ010001733.1:0-27481 GCA_030141605.1 Tubiluchus corallicola | reverse complement strand
TTGGCAGACGTGGACTAGGAGGGGGTGATGGATTAGGTGCTATTGGTGGTGGGTGCGGACTAGGAGGAATTAGTGGAGGTGGTGGTTTGGGGGCTATTGGTGGAGGAAGTGGGTTAGGTGGCGTTGGTGGAGGAGGAGGGGGATTGGTAGTCGATGTGGATTGAGAGGTTCGATGACTTGTGGTTTTTATACAGCAATGGGGTTCAACCTGTGAAACAAACACAAAGCAGCATTTATTCTGTAAAAAATTGCAAATGAATATCTGCTTGCAATTTGTCATGTTTTAGGTTCATTGATGCCTATCTATTGTTGCACGTTATCCAACCCAAGATCATCATTCGTATAGATAATTTATGAGGAGCCTTTTCATTTTTCTAAACATGGATATTTGCTGTTCATGTCTAAATTTGAAATGTTATGATGTACATATTTTGTAAATAAAATTAACCATTCGAGCTTTATTCCAAGACCGTTTTGGTTTAAAACCTTTTGAAGTTGTACATGGGATTGGCCAGGAATGTTATCGAATGCTGGTATAACTTTCATCTGTGATAACTGGAAAGATAGAAATTGATGAAAGTATAAAGAGATAAAATAAACCGAAACTGCTCAGTAATTCTAGTAAATCTTAACATGGTAAAAATTAATCAGCGATAGTCAAGCTCATCAAGGTAGAAATTCACCAGTGATATTCGTTCTTATAAAAAATGACCAGTTGCAGTTGACCTAGACATGGTAAAAGTTAACTAGTGATAGTCAGCCTTGTCAAGGTAGAAATTCACCAGTGATTGTCGTTCTTGCAAAGAAAATATTGATGGTAATAGTCGACCTTGACATGGCAAAATTTAGTTTGTGATAATCAACTTTCACGTGACTAAAATTAACCAGTAACACTAATAATAGACAAACTTAACAAGATGAAAATTGATAGTGATTGTCGACTTTGTTAAGATAAAAATTGTCCAATGATAAAAGCTGACCAGTGGTAGTCGATCCTGACATAATAAAAATAAAATTACCTGAAAATCAGGATGTAGCAACATGGCGGACTATTGGAAGGAGCACGAGATGAGACGGACTAGAATGAATATAAATGAAACAATGAAGAAAATGATGAAGTACTAGTTGACAAAGTTCCTGACGTGAACGATAATAAAGAAAATGTAAATAACCGTTGTAAATAGTTGTAAAGTATGTGCAAAGTGCAAGAAACGTCGACTGGGAATCTCTCGTGTGCGACAGTCAGTCGAATTAACTTATCGTGGCATTTGTCAGATATGCTGTTTGCTAATGATTAATAAACCAGTTTGAATTGAACTTCTTGTTGTTGCAGGTGATTTGAGTGAAAGCGGCAGCATGAAAGTAGCCTGCACTACTAACTTACAGGTATGCATGTAGCAAGCGTTTGCTGATATTGTTGAGAGAGAAAAGTAAGGGGAATAGGTCAACTCAGTTATACAAAAAACACTTGGAGTCACACACTGAAGCATGGTTAGCGAAAACAGCGCAATACCTGACAGAATGCGAGCCATTTGCTTCAGCCATGATAACACCGATAAATTAACTTATCGTTGCATTTGTCAGATATGCTGTTTGCTAATGATTAATAAACAAGTTTGAATTGAACTTCTTGTTGTTGCAGGTGATGTGAGTGAAAGCAATGGAAATGTCATGCAAATAATGGAAATGTAAATAGGTTGTAAATATATTGCAAATAGTTTGTAAATAAATATATTTCAACATTGTAAATATATGAAGGCGACTGTCTTTTTTGAAAGTGCTTGTTCTTTCATTGAGTTGCTTGAATACATGGAAAGTGCATTTCAATGTTCAGCCCATCACCCACGGGTCACATATTGTCTTAAAAACTATGGAACAGATGGATTCTAAAGAAAAATAAATGAAGACAAGCCCGCTCCGCGACCTTTGACCCAGCAACTCGGGTCACACGTATACGTAGATGACTTTGCCCAATGAGTGTACCCTGTGAGTTTTGTGTCCCTAGCCCTCAATATGTAAGAGGTCACCAACTGAGGGGAACCCAAATTTTGTATTTTGGCCCCTCCCTCGGGCGTTTAAAACTTGCCAGCTTTTTAAAATCCCAGGTACATACCTCCCCCACAGTGCCCAAATGCTTGTGAAAAAAATTGGAAAAACCAAAAGCTCTAAGAAGAGATGCGACCTCTTCCATAAGAAGAGTGACGTCCATGCCCTTCCTTCCTTGATCAGTGGTCAATGGTCACCATACAGTTGTACGTTCTAGTACGTCCCTGCGAGTTTGATGAGCCTAGCTTGAAATACTTAGGAGTTATTAAGCACTAAAGTTGCGGAGAATAAATAAGAGTAAATAAATATAAATAAATAAATAATAACTCAATGAAAAACAGTAAGATTAATTATGATCAAGAATTTTGAACCAACTTAATCACAAATTGCACGTGTTACATTAAAAATGCTCTCTTATTAAATTCAGCAAAATCACCAATTTATAAGTAGGACGGCAACAATGTCAGGAATTCTTATTATATTCTAAAGTTTCTAATGATTCTCTAATTAGTTTCCAATCAGATTAAGTTTCACTACTAATAAGTGAAAAAGCAAGTTTAATTGTCAATTAGTATGCAGTGTTACTGTACATGAAATACGGTATCGCTCATGAAGCAAGAATTACTACCTTGTAAATGTCACAGTTCAAACTAAATATACTCAGTAAAAAGAGTCACATGCATTAGGTAGTTATAATATTATAAAAGAAAATAATTATGAAAAAGTCACAAAGAGATCAAGACTGATTGTGATTTTGAGCAGGAGTAAATGTTTCAATATGGATTCAGTTTCACAAAATATAAAATCAACAAGAATCAAGAATAATTGCAAAAATGAATCACATTATCACAGTTGCATGACACATTATCAATAACTACTGAAAAATACAACAAAACTAATGCTTGTTAAGTCATTGTCCAAACTTTTAATGCTCCTTTTTTACATAATAAGTTGCAAGAAAATTTTTTTAATAACTCAAGGTAGCAGGTGCAGAACTCTGAGTACTAGAATGCAATTATACTTCCCCTAACAATTAAATGACCTTGGTCCTTTAACATCAACAATATCTAGTAAAAAACACAAATGAAAAGTGGCATTTACAGTCATTGAAAAACAATAAATCATAGAATAAATGAGACCATCTTGAAGCATGTCACATTCAACCCAACCTAGATGAATTCCACCCATCAAATCACTAAATGACAAACAATAAATACGCAGATTTTTTTAAAATCTGTGATATTTGGATTCCATGATACTTAACGATGGCTACGATCTAAAGCACTATAGATTTTACATAGAGTAAAGCATGCATAACAAGTTACAATTTGTGCGACATTACACATACTACAAACTTGTGCAAACACACGTGTGCGGGATGGATTATGACCTTTTCGGAGTCCTAGGCTAATGAAGCTCAGAAGAAGGCACCATCTAACTCTATACATCCATCTTGAATATGCTCGCAGACTACAGTGACATATGGAACAAAGGAGATATGGCAGCCATGGCAATGTGTGGATCGTATCAGAAAAAACAAGATACCACCCCAGAACCTAGTGGCATTAACAGCATGAATGTGAACGATGATGATGAAAAAATATATAAGGATAATAATAAAGATTTAGAAACCATGGCTGACGTTTGCAACAAGGAGGAGATGAAAACAGTGACTCGTAGTACTCCCGACAGGATGAAGAAAGAGAGGAAAGTGTTTGCGGACTACTGTGACCTAAGGAACGAAGGAGATATGGCAGCCATGGCAATGAGTGGATCGAATCGGAAAAAACAAGATACATGTGAATTTAAGCACCCGCGATGACCGTTATAGACACAGCCATTTTGACTATAAGTAATTTGAAACAAGTTTACATAACACTGAGTAAAGTTTGAAAAAATAATCAGAGCATTCATAGCACACGTCACGACCCAAATAAGATTTTAAATTACTAAATCTTGTCAATAAGATAAAAATCATATGATGTGAGTAATAAATAAAAATGTGAATGATAACAATGAAAAACGATAAGGATATTAATAAAGATTTAGAAACCATGGCAGACGTTTGCCTACCGGACAGCAATCTTCACTGTGAAATTGAGACAAAATGGGAATTCGTTTGAATTTCTTCAAGTAGTTGGCGCTGACGTCAATTTCACGCAGGCGCCGTAATTTCGCCACCCGCCACGGTTGAAATGTGTTTGCGACAAATTTACATATTCTGTGAAACTTTTGCTATTCCTTCGAGAGAGAAACATGAGAACTCGACTGCTAACGGTAAGCAAATTTATTTCCGATTTTTTGACGCGCAATGGCCGTTCAGTGCTCTATAAATGCTAACAGTAAGGGTGTTTCGATACAGTAGCCTAATAATATTTTTTATCATTAAAGTTTGTCATCGAGTTAAATTGTTATGACTGTTATTACGTGCCTGACCAGATGTGTTTACCTGAAAATCAGGATGTAGCGACATGGCGGACTATTGGAACGAGCACGAGATGAGACAGACTAGAATGAATATAAACGATAACAATGAAGAAAATGATGAAGTACTAGTTGACAAAGTTCCTGGCGTGAGCGATAATAAAGAAAATGTAAATAACCATTGTAAATAGTTGTAAAGTATGTGCAAAGTACAAGAAATGTCGACTGGGAATCTCGTGTGCGACAGTCAGTCGAATTAACTTATCGTTGCATTTGTCAGATATGCTGTTTGCTAATGATTAATAAACAAGTTTGAATTGAACTTCTTGTTGTTGCAGGTGATGGACTGGCAGGGGAAGATGTAATGAAAATCATAGAATTGTAAATATTTTGTAAATATATTGTAAATAGTTTGTAAATAAATATATTTTATCATTGCATATATATGAAGGCGGTTGTCTTTTTTTTAAAGTGTTTATTTTTTCATTGAGTTGCTTGAATACATGGAAAGTTCATTTCACTGTTCAGATATGCTGTTTGCTAATGATTAATAAACAAGTTTGAATTGAACTTCTTGTTGTTGCAGGTGATGGACTGGCAGGGGATGAAAGCAATGGAGATGTAATGAAAATAATAGAATTGTAAATATATTGTAAATAGTTTGTAAATAAATATATTTTATCATTGCAAATATATGAAGGCGGCTGTTTTTTTAAAGTGTTTATTTTTTCATTGAGTTGCTTGAATACATGGAAAGTGCATTTCACTGTTCAGATATGCTGTTTGCTAATGATTAATAAACAAGTTTGAATTGAACTTCTTGTTGTTGCAGGTGATGGACTGGCAGGGGATGAAAGCAATGGAGATGTAATGAAAATAATAGAATTGTAAATATATTGTAAATAGTTTGTAAATAAATATATTTTATCATTGCAAATATATGAAGGCGGCTGTTTTTTTAAAGTGTTTATTTTTTCATTGAGTTGCTTGAATACATGGAAAGTGCATTTCACTGTTCAGCCCATCACCCACGGGTCAAAGGTCAATAATCTTGGCATAACTTATATCATTGAGACCTTTCATTTGATATACAACAACCTATTTTTGTAGACCCTGGAAGACATTTGTCTCCTCGACCCTTATTTTGCCCCTAACTGGGTCACAGGTTAACTATTCACACTATAACCCATATCATTCGATTCGCCTCATCAAGACCTTATGAACAATAATGATGAAAAAAAAGATAAGGATAATAATAAAGATTTAGAAACCATGGCAGACGTTTGCAACGAGGAGGAGATGAAAACAGTGACTCGTAATACTCCCGAAAGGATGAAGAAAGAGAGGAAAGTGTTCGCGGACTACGGTGACCTAAGGAACGAAGGAGATATGGCAGCCATGGCAATGAGTGGATCGAATCGGAAAAAACAAGATACATGTGAATTTAAGCACCCACGATGACCGTTATAGACACAGCCATTTTGACTATAAGTAATTTGAAACAAGTTTACATAACACTGAGTAAAGTTTGAAAAAATAATCAGAGCATTCATAGCACACGTCACGACCCAAATAAATTTTAAATTACTAAATCTTGTCAATAAGATAAAAATCATATGATGTGAGTAATAAATAAAAATGTGAATGATAACAATGAAAAAAATATAAGGATAATAATAAAGATTTAGAAACCATGGCAGACGTTTGCCTACCGGACAGCAATCTTCACTGTGAAATTGAGACAAAATGGGAATTCGTTTGAATTTCTTCAAGTAGTTGGCGCTGACGTCAATTTCACGCAGGCGCCGTAATTTCGCCACCCGCCACGTTTGAAATGTGTTTGCGACAAATTATTTACATATTCTGTGAAACTTTTGCTATTCCTTCGAGAGAGAAACATGAGAACTCGACTGCAAACGGTAAGCAAATTTATTTCTGACTTTTTGACGCGCAATGGCCGGCCAGCGGTCTATAAATGCTAACAGTAAGGGCGTTTCGATACAGTAGCCTAATAATATTTTTTATCATTAAAGTTTGTCACCGAGTTAAATTATTCTGACTGTTAATACGTGCCTGACCAGATGTGTTTACCTGAAAATCAGGATGTAGCGACATGGCGGACTATTGGAACGAGCACGAGATGAGACAGACTAGAATGAATATAAATGAAACAATGAAGAAAATGATGAAGTACTAGTTGACAAAGTTCCTGGCGTGAACGATAATAAAGAAAATGTAAATAACCGTTGTAAATAGTTGTAAAGTATGTGCAAAGTGCAAGAAACGTCGACTGGGAATCTCGTGTGCGACAGTCAGTCGAATTAACTTATCGTTGCATTTGTCAGATATGCTGTTTGCTAATGATTAATAAACAAGTTTGAATTGAACTTCTTGTTGTTGCAGGTGATTTGGGTGAAAGCAGCAGCATGAAAGAAGCCTGCACTACTAAGTTACAGGTATGCATGTAGCAAGCGTTTGCTGATATTGTTGAGAGAGAAAAGCAAGGGGAATACGTCAACGCAGTTATACAAAAAACACTTGGAGTCACACACTGAAGCATGGTTAGCGAAAACAGCGCAATACCTGACAGCATGCGAGCCATTTGCTTCAGCCATGATAACACCGATAAATTAACTTATTGTTGCATTTGTCAGATATGCTGTTTGCTAATGATTAATAAACAAGTTTGAATTGAACTTCTTGTTGTTGCAGGTGATGGACTGGCAGGATGAAAGCAATGGAGATGTAATGAAAATAATAGAATTGTAAATAGTTTGTAAATAAATATATTTTATCCTTGCAAATATATGAAGGCGGCTGAACTGAATTGAACTTCTTGTTGTTGCAGGTGATGTGATTGAAAGCAGTGTGAGTAGTGTAATTGAAATGTAAAGAATTGTAAATAGTTTGTAAATATATTTGTGAATAAATATTCAACATTGTAAATATATGAAGGTAACTGTCTTTTTTGAAAGTGTTTATTTTTTCATTGAGTTGCTTGAATACATGGAAAGTGCATTTCACTGTTCAGCCCATCACCCACGGGTCAAAGGTCAATAATCTTGGCATAACTTATATCATTGAGACCTTTCATTTGATATACAACAACCTATTTTTGTAGACCCTGGAAGACATTTGTCTCCTCGACCCTTATTTTGCCCCTAACTGGGTCACAGGTTAACTATTCACACTATAACCCATATCATTCGATTCGCCTCATCAAGACCTTATGAACAATAATGATGAAAAAAAAGATAAGGATAATAATAAAGATTTAGAAACCATGGCAGACGTTTGCAACGAGGAGGAGATGAAAACAGTGACTCGTAATACTCCCGAAAGGATGAAGAAAGAGAGGAAAGTGTTCGCGGACTACGGTGACCTAAGGAACGAAGGAGATATGGCAGCCATGGCAATGAGTGGATCGAATCGGAAAAAACAAGATACATGTGAATTTAAGCACCCGCGATGACCGTTATAGACACAGCCATTTTGACTATAAGTAATTTTAAACAAGTTTACATAACACTGAGTAAAGTTTGAAAAAATAATCAGAGCATTCATAGCACACGTCACGACCCAAATAAGATTTTAAATTACTAAATCTTGTCAATAAGATAAAAATCATATGATGTGAGTAATAAATAAAAATGTGAATGATAACAATGAAAAAAGATAAGGATAATAATAAAGATTTAGAAACCATGGCAGACGTTTGCCTACCGGACAGCAATCTTCACTGTGAAATTGAGACAAAATGGGAATTCGTTTGAATTTCTTCAAGTAGTTGGCGCTGACGTCAATTTCACGCAGGCGCCGTAATTTCGCTACCCGCCACGGTTGAAATGTGTTTGCGACAAATTATTTACATATTCTGTGAAACTTTTGCTATTCCTTCGAGAGAGAAACATGAGAACTCGACTGCTAACGGTAAGCAAATTTATTTCCGATTTTTTGACGCGCAATGGCCGTTCAGTGCTCTATAAATGCTAACAGTAAGGGTGTTTCGATACAGTAGCCTAATAATATTTTTTATCATTAAAGTTTGTCATCGAGTTAAATTGTTATGACTGTTATTACGTGCCTGACCAGATGTGTTTACCTGAAAATCAGGATGTAGCGACATGGCGGACTATTGGAACGAGCACGAGATGAGACAGACTAGAATGAATATAAACGATAACAATGAAGAAAATGATGAAGTACTAGTTGACAAAGTTCCTGGCGTGAGCGATAATAAAGAAAATGTAAATAACAGTTGTAAATAGTTGTAAAGTATGTGCAAAGTACAAGAAATGTCGACTGGGAATCTCGTGTGCGACAGTCAGTCGAATTAACTTATCGTTGCATTTGTCAGATATGCTGTTTGCTAATGATTAATAAACAAGTTTGAATTGAACTTCTTGTTGTTGCAGGTGATTTGGGTGAAAGCAGCAGCATGAAAGAAGCCTGCACTACTAAGTTACAGGTATGCATGTAGCAAGCGTTTGCTGATATTGTTGAGAGAGAAAAGCAAGGGGAATACGTCAACGCAGTTATACAAAAAACACTTGGAGTCACACACTGAAGCATGGTTAGCGAAAACACCGCAATACCTGACAGCATGCGAGCCATTTGCTTCAGCCATGATAACACCGATAAATTAACTTATCGTTGCATTTGTCAGATATGCTGTTTGCTAATGATTAATAAACAAGTTTGAATTGAACTTCTTGTTGTTGCAGGTGATGTGAGTGAAAGCTATGGAGGAGATGTAATGAAAGTAATAGAAATGTAAATAGTTTGTCAATATATTGTAAATAGTGTGTAAATAAATATTCAACATTGTAAATATATGAAGGCGACTGTCTTTTTTGAAAGTGCTTATTTTTTCAATGAGTTGCTTGAATACATGGAAAGTGCATTTCACTGTTCAGCCCATCACCCACGGGTCAAAGGTCAATAATCTTGGCATAACTTATGTCATTGAGACCTTTCATTTGATATACAACAACCTATTTTTGGTAGACCCTGGAAGGCACTTGTCTCCTCGATCCTTATTTTGCCCCTAACTGGGTCACAGGTTAACTATTCACACTATAACCCCTATCATTCGATTCGCCTCATAAAGACCTTTCATTTAATATGCTACATGGTACTATTCGTAGACACTCGATGCATTTCTGTTCCCGACCTTAATGTTTCCGTTTTTGCCTCCTCGGGTAGCAAATTAGCAAAAAAAAAAAAACAAATTGAAATTGTTGATGATCAGAGTCTGTTAAGTAATCGATTAAATAGTGTTACAGTTATAATCAAATCAAGAATGTTGTTATTTTATACCAGAATATCCACATTTAAGTGCAAAGTGCAAGAAACGTCGACTGGGAATCTCTCGTGTGAGACAGTCAGTCGAATTAACTTTATCATTGCATTTATCAGATATGCTGTTTGCTAATGATTAATAAACAAGTTTGAATTGAACTTCTTCTTGTTGCAGGTGATGTGATTGAAAGCAGGATGGAAGTGATAGAACTGTAAATAATTGTAAATAGTTTGTTGTAAATATATTTGTAAATAAATATTCAACACATGAAGGCGACTGTCTTTATTGAAAGCGTTTATTTTTTCATTGAGTTGCTTGAATACATGGAAAGTGCATTTCAATGTTCAGCCCATCACCCACGGGTCAATTATTGTCTTAAAAACTATGGAACAGATGGATTCTAAAGAAAAATAAATGAAGACAAGCCCGTTCCGTGACCTTTGACCCAGCAACTCGGGTCACACGTATACATAGATCACTTTGCCCAATGAGTGTGCCCTGTGAGTTTTGTGTCCCTACCCTCAATATGTAAGAGGTCACCAACTGAGGGGACCCCGAATTTTGCATTTTGGCCCCTCCCTCGGACGTTTAAAACTTACAAGCTTTTGAAGTGAACTTCTTGTTGTTGCAGGTGATTTGGGAGAAAGCAGCAGCATGAAAGTAGCCTGCACTACTAGCTTACAGGTATGCATGTAGCAATTTGCTGATATTGTTGAGAAAAAAGCAAGGGGAATACGTCAACGCAGTTATACAAAAAACACTTGGAGTCACACACTGAAGCATGGTTAGCGAAAACAGCGCAATACCTGACAGCATGCGAGCCATTTGCTTCAGCCATGATAACACCGATAAATTAACTTATCGTTGCATTTGTCAGATATGCTGTTTGCTAATGATTAATAAACAAGTTTGAATTGAACTTCTTGTTGTTGCAGGTGATGTGAGTGACAGCGATGGACATGTCATGGAAATAATAGAAATGTAAATAGTTTGTAAATATATTGTAAATAGTAAGGACACCATGGGCTCCTCTTGTCGATGTATGAGGGCAGAATGGGCTGAACAAAAATGTGATGTGAAATGTCTGCAAGATCCACCAAACTACCGGCTCTACACTTAGACAGGCACTGTGAGAAAAGGAGATGTCATCCTGCAGGTATTCAGATGTGCACGTGGCAGAACATATTCAGACAAAGAACGGGGTGATAAAGAAGGCGACAATGAACGGACAAATGGTAAAAACAACAAATTTGTACAGGGTATGGACACAGCCGTTAACATCACCGCGTCCACTTCCAATGGCACGTCAACTTCCCGATGCACCTCCAGTTGTAGAATACCGGGGAAGGTACACCTACGTTCTACCTCCGAATACAGCTGGTGAGGCATCTGTAAGAAAGTGGAAGTTGCCTGATAATGGTCCTGATGATGGTGACAAACCACCAAGTGTGCCTCGCTCAACAGCGTACCGCCATTGGCGCATGATAGGAGAGGGGCAAGCTCCCAAGTACGGGGGACTGAAGGCTTCCAATTGTTGCAAGAAATGTGGCTTCGAACGGACTGCTGACATAGGCCATCGGTGTCAGCGTGGGTACCTTTTCTGCCCAACTGAAGGTATCCCGTATGAGCAATGGTTGGAAGACGTCCTTGTCCGAATATCTGCAAAAAAGAAAGCAAGGAGGAGGAGGAGGAGGAGGAGAAGCAGAAAGACAAGGATGAAGGAGAATGACCTGCACTTTAGAGCTTGCCTCTATAGCCAACTGTTGGCTCCAGGTGCTTTGTGTGTGTCCCAGCTGATGAAAGAACTAATCGTTTTGTGGTCAAAGCCCGTACCGTCTGCAATTTACAGCACAAAGGCCGCACGTTTTTGAGGTTGTGGAGCATACATGAAGAGTACACCTGTATACTATGTATACTTGTAAATAATTTATACGTAATATTTATATATTAGCTAGCTAGTTTAGTTGTAAAATTAGTATTGTGTTGTATTTTTATATTTTGTATTTTTATTTTATGCTGTGCACAGTTTTTTGGGTTTTTTAAACATTTTTTTCTGCCCCTACTACCAAATATTCCCTTCCTATCCATGCAGTTTTTTTCTGCCATGCTAATGAACTGTATTTTTTCTGTACTATGTTCTTTAAATTATATGGTTAGTGCAGTTTTTGCTTAAACATGTATATCTGTATTTTTTCTGCACTGTATTTTTGCTTCAACATGTAATTTTGACTGTAATTCTTCTGTAATTTATAAATTGTGGTTTTCACTTATATTCTTCAATTCTAACCAGTGCAGTTTTTTTTTCTTGAATATATAGTATAAATGTAGTAAAGTAAAAATGTAGTATAGTAAAAATTTAAAAGACACAAAGTTCCCGAACATATCCAGACAAGAACGGGCACACATTCCAGAAGATGAAAAGAACGCTTCTGCACAAGGTAAAGAGACTTACATTTCTGCATAAAACAGGTTCTGTTTTTCTGTTCTGTAATATTCAATACATTCGGCTTTTCAACTGCATTTGGGCCTTTGACTTTGTTTTATGTTTATCGTTCAATTTTTGATGTATGTATGTGTCAAGGAGAGCCAGGCCGAGAAGCCACTTCGACACGGCGTGTGCTTTGCAACATAAGTTAAGCAATACCAACCCCGGTCGGTGAATGATTTCATGACTGCCTGGGATCAATGCTCGCTCTGGAGAGTTTTGTTTGCCTTGCTGATTCTGGTTGTTCACCTCCCTGAGGGATGATTGATTCCGGCTTCCACGGTATCACGAACTACTTCATGAAAAAGCCAATGCGAGAAGATCGTGCAGTTGGAACTAGTTGGATTCGCCGATCATTAATTAAATTTTTAAATCATAATATAATTATCGGAAACCCTGGCACGTTTACAGGTATTCAAATGTATACTCTTTACCTTACTTCAAAATAGCGTAGGATTGGAAAATCATCATGTTTACCTTTAAGAAATTACTGCAAACATTAATCTTTGGCAGAACTATTTTTGCTGCTGTATAAAATATATTGATTAAAAAACGACACACTTTGGACGGGAAGTGATTGCACAAATTTCACAATCCATAAATTATTCACAGAAAATGTTTCATAACATGATCTAGAATACGAAATGTAAACTACATATAACTTGAACACCTAGGGACTGGAATTCGACTTATGCGAGGGTACGAGTTAGACAATGTTTGTAAAAAAAACATGACGGAGTCACTAATTAATACACTAGTTAACACTGCAGCCAAATGTCAAACAACAGTTTTTATGATTAGCCCAAAATAAAATGATGAGTCCACTTAAATAGTCTGAGTAGCGTGGTTAATGGAATTCGGCAATAATATTGTGATCTAGTTATTAAACCACGTTCATTAAGCCATGTGTTCACCGTTCTGCTAAAGTAATACAAGAAATCTTAGCATTTTTGCTGAAACTATCAGTTCAAATCGTAATGTAGTGCACACTTGTGTAGGATTACAAGAAATCTTAGCATTTTTGCTGAAACTAGCAGTTAAAATCATAATGTGGTGCACACTTTCGTGTAGGATTACAAGAAATCTTAGCATTTTTGCTGAAACTAGCAGTTAAAATCATAATGTGGTGCACACTCGTGTAGGATTACAAGAAAACAGCATTTTTGCTGAAACTAGCAGTTAAAATCATAATGTGGTGCACACTCGTGTAGGATTACAAGAAATCTTAGCATTTAGCTGAAACTAGCAGTTAAAATCATAATGTGGTGCACACTCGTGTAGGAGTACAAGAAATCTTAGCATTTTTGCTATAACTGGCAGTTAAAATCATAATGTGGTGCACACTCGTGTAGGATTACAAGAAATCTTAGCATTTTTGCTGAAACTAGTAGTCAAAATCATAATGTGGTGCACACTCGTGTAGGATTACAAGAAATTTAGCATTTTTGCTGAAACTAGCAGTTAAAATCACATTGTGGTGCACACTCGTGTAGGATTACAAGAAATTTAGCATTTTTGCTGAAACTAGCAGTTAAAATCATATTGTGGTGCACACTCGTGTAGGATTACAAGAAATCATAGCATTTTCGCTGAAACTAGCAGTTAAAATCATATTGTGGTGCACACTCGTGTAGGATTACAAGAAATTTAGCATTTTTGCTGAAACTAGCAGTTAAAATCATATTGTGGTGCACACTCGTGTAGGATTACAAGAAATTTAGCATTTTTGCTGAAACTAGCAGTTAAAATCATAATGTGGTGCACACTTTCGTGTAGGATTACAAGAAATCTTAGCATTTTTGCTGAAACTAGCAGTTAAAATCGTAATGTGGTGCACACTCGTGTAGGATTACAAGAAATCTTAGCATTTTTGCTGAAACTAGCAGTCAAAATCATAATGTGGTGCACACTCGTGTAGGATTACAAGAAATCTTAGCATTTTTGCTGAAACTAGCAGTTAAAATCATAATGTGGTGCACACTTGTGTAGGAGTACAAGAAATCTTAGCATTTTTGCTGAAACTGGCAGTTAAAATCATAATGTGGTGCACACTCGTGTAGGATTACAAGAAATCTTAGCATTTTTGCTGAAACTAGTAGTCAAAATCATAATGTGGTGCACACTCGTGTAGGATTACAAGAAATCTTTGCATTTTTGCTGAAACTAGCAGTCAAAATCATAATGTGGTGCACACTCGTGTAGGATTACAAGAAATCTTAGCATTTTCGCTGAAACTAGCAGTTAAAATCATATTGTGGTGCACACTCGTGTAGGATTACAAGAAATCATAGCATTTTCGCTGAAACTAGCAGTTAAAATCATATTGTGGTGCACACTCGTGTAGGATTACAAGAAATTTAGCATTTTTGCTGAAACTAGCAGTTAAAATCATATTGTGGTGCACACTCGTGTAGGATTACAAGAAATTTAGCATTTTTGCTGAAACTAGCAGTTAAAATCATATTGTGGTGCACACTCGTGTAGGATTACAAGAAATCATAGCATTTTCGCTGAAACTAGCAGTTAAAATCATATTGTGGTGCACACTCGTGTAGGATTACAAGAAATTTAGCATTTTTGCTGAAACTAGCAGTTAAAATCATATTGTGGTGCACACTCGTGTAGGATTACAAGAAATTTAGCATTTTTGCTGAAACTAGCAGTTAAAATCATATTGTGGTGCACACTTGTGTAGGATTACAAGAAATCTTAGCATTTTTGCTGAAACTAGCAGTTAAAATCATATTGTGGTGCACACTCGTGTAGGATTACAGGAAATCTTAGCATTTTTGCTGAAACTAGCAGTTAAAATCATAATGTAGTGCACACTCACGTAGGAGTACAGGAAATCTTAGCATTTTTGCTGAAACTAGTAGTCAAAATCATAATGTGGTGCACACTCGTTTAGGATTACAGGAAATCTTAGCATTTTTGCTGAAACTAGCAGTTAAAATCATAATGTGGTGCACAGTTTCATGCAGGACTTCTCACTTGGGAGGTTGTTCGAGAAAAGTGAGGTAATTTCAGTCAGATTCTCACGAATTGTACCGGGAATTCGGTTTGCGTTCGCAATAATTCGGGATACAGATCTCATGTTATGCGATAATTCAAGTTGTACAATGTTTGTTAAAGGGAAAATCCGTTCCACGAGATCTGTTTGAGACACACAAGAATTCAAGTTGTACCTCGTCAAGTTATACGTTGTTTACTATAAAATAAATGCAAATTACAAACTTTGGCACAATGACGAACTAGAGTTATGCTGGTCGTAACATGACATTAAAAACCTGCAGTACGCACTGCATAATACAGAACTATAAGATATCTAAGTATATTTATGTGCTTGCATAGCAAAATCGTTCATAAGTCGGCACTTAAGCTTTTCTAGTTATTCACACACCCTGAATCTCCATTTCAGGAGGATCATTTTGATACCAAGTTCATCGCTCTATGTTATTTCTAAGCTGAGATATCCACATTGAAGCTGAGGTGCAGGCTGCACACTGAGAAACATAATCTTGAGAAAATCACTGTTAAAATTACCTTTGTTTTTTGTCATTTGCAGTAGATGGCTCTACCTGACAAAGACCTGGGTTTGACAACAGAAAAAACGCGAAGCAAAATTGCTGCTTCCACAAGTTACAATCGGAGTTAGAAAATACAAGTTTTTTACTATTGTAGTACTGGTTTGCAACTAGAAAAGTGTTCACAGGGTTATAAAATTAGATTTTAGTACTTTTTAAACATTTTCTTAATAATTTGATGCGAGAGTATTAAAATCCAATATATTTAACATTGGTTTTTATATAATACGAAAAATTGACATTTGACTAAATTTTTGGTGTATTCTACTTTGAAGCATCGTAATGTAGTTTTAAGTATGCCGACTTATGGACGGCTTTGGTTTGCAAGCTCACATTTAATGATAAAAAACAACACAACTGATATATACATACTAATAGAAACACTACGCATCTGCAAATATACAGAAATCACACTCATTGTTTTGACGAGGCTTTCCCACTGCACGAGCGGCAGCATTTAGTGTGAATGTAATGTGTCCCGCACATGTGCCTTAGAGCGTTGCATATCGACCTTCCGAGTACATCGACACAGCCTGTAAAATTGCAAAATAATAAATATTGTGACAAAGCCGTAACCGTTCGCACAGCAAGAAGTGAACAGCAGGAGTTATCAGAGTGTGCGCCTAGCAACCCATACAAGCAACAATGAGGTCGCTTAGTAGATGGAAGAGTGAACAGCGGGAAAACTGCTGCCATTGGCTGTTTAGCTTTCACGTGAAGATGCTCAGACACTTCTGCCAGGGTTCTCACATTCTAACAGCCTTTGCCAGTTAATATATTATTACGTCTGATATCTTACTTATTATAAAATATGTTAAAAAAACATTGAACATTACCTATAGCTACTAAATATTTATTCAGTAACAAAACACTTGCGCATATTCTAAATAGTGGTTCTAAAACAAGTATTGAGCATGCTGCCAAGTGCACATTCTCAAAACTCGTGTATTAAAATCATCTATTACTGACACTTACCTGGAGTTGATAGCGAACTCGTGCCAGCCTCATTATTCAAGTCAGCAGATTTCTTGCATTGCTTAAGACTACAAGGACGTGACGCGCTGGGTTGCGTGTCCACGTCGCAAGCGACTCCGTTCTTGCACGTAACCTTGCGCATCTGCACCCCATGATCGCAACTCACGGAACACTGAAACATAAACAGAGTGACACTGATAAGCCATACGCAAGTTACTACAGAAAAACTCACCCAATTATGTACAGTCTAGCCTCGTTATCTCGCCCCTCGTGATGCCGCCAAACTCGTCTCTCGCCACAGAAAGTACCAGGACGGATTTCCTGCTTTGATATTTACCTCGTTAAGTCGCCACCATCGCTTCTCGCCCTCTTCACATCATGCTAGGATGAGTGCTTATGTAAACTATATTCGTTATGTCGCCAAACAGACAAACTCAGAGGTCAATCGATCAATACATATAGCGCGTGTCGATCAATATAACCGCGGTATGTAGACAATGCTGCTGTACTCGATAGACAGACATAATTAATCTAGCGTGTGTCTCACCAGGATTAGATTAGGAGTGCTGTGGTTGGTTAATGCGAAATACCCAAAAAGGTTTTTTAAATAAAAAAGTAACATTCTAAGATTATTTTTATGACATTTTTTCATTTCTGATTTAATGTTGATTGGTATCATAATGCGAAATATATTTTATATGTACATAGAGGAACACTATGTTAATCAACTATTATGTATATACATACAGACTAACTTCGTTATATTCCTGTTATCTCGCCATACTCGCCTCTCGCCAAAAGTTTGCCCTAAATGGACAGTGGCGAGATAATGAGGCTAGACTGTATGTACAATTGAATGCAGGGCTTTCATAATTTCTCAGGACATGTAGTTATTGCTTCTTAAATGCTGACAGTTCGTTCACTCCCCACCCCATACCCATCAGTACTTGTGTCTCTGCTGCTTCTCACAGTCTTATAGTGGACTCCTAGATGCAGAGCAGCTCCTTAAAAATCCATTTTTTCCGTTTGGCTTCTTACATGCGGAATTTTTTACCAGAAAGCCTCACCCGCTTCAAGAAGAACATTAACACACACTATGTTTGACAAAATTAATTACACGAATTCTACTTTTCCGTGGCGATTCCCATATAAAAACACTCAATTTTTACAGTTGATTACCTGAGACCATTTAGATACCTCCCACTCTCCACAAATAATGGAAGAGTTGCAAACGCGTTGAGTATTCGGTTTTGTCGTGTCATTACAGGTGGCGTTGGAATGAGTGCAGACAACAGTGCGAGTTTCTTGCCCACATGGATTCCTTAAACACGACTGAAAAACAAGCCACACTGTTAGAAAATTTAATAATAATTGGTTAGAAAGTCTCATAATTGGTTAGAAAGTCTCATAATTGGTTAGAAAACTTAATAATAATTGGTTAGAAAACTTAATAATAATTGGTCAGAAAACCTAATAATAATTGGTCAGAAAACCTAATAATAATTGGTTAGAAAATCTAATAATAATTGGTTAGAAAATCTAATAATATTTAGTTAAAAAATCTAATAATAAATGGTTTGAAAATCTAATAATAAATGGTTAGAAAATCTAATAATAATTGGTTAGAAAGTCTCATAATAATGGGTTAAAAAACTTAATAATAATTGATTAGAAAATAATTTCTAAACTAAGTGTAGTTAACAAGAAAGAGCTAAATTCATCAGTCATTGCAAAATGCAGAATAATTTCTTTGACTGACCATAGAAATCAATACAACAATGTGCGTTGTATAACTGAGTGGTCACAATGCCTGCTTCATCACCGAAGCTAAGAAAAAGCGAGGCTCTTGAAGGGTCAGGGTTCAATACTTATTCCGAGAAGTTTCGTCTGTCATGATGATACTTTCGCTAAGGCAAGAATTACTCAAGCTTCCATTGTGACATGGTTTCTCGGTTTTGCGAACACTAATGTTTCCTTCAGGCACCCACATTATTGTTTATTACCCAAACTTTTTACCGCAGGGGTGACTTACAAAAAATAAACTAGGATTTCTTTACCAAGCAGTTAAGTATCTTTATTATCTTGCTTTATTATCCCTTGAAAACTTAATTCACCGCAGTTACAAAAATACGAATAAATTTGTTAAGTTTAACAACAGTACAAAAAGGATAATATAGATTATTTTATTCGGCTAATCACTATGCTGTATTATTAGTACTCAGTACAGTACTTGGGCTGACTCATTGACAAAGCGAAAAATGAAATACAGTACAGTGTTCCCTCACTTATCGCGGGTGTTCCGTTCCAGGCCACACACGATAAGTGAATTTCCGCGAAGTAGGGGCACTACACTTATTTTAGTAGTTATACATTATTTTAAGTTTTTATAAACCCTCCCCAAACTCTTATACATAACCCTTTTCCACATCTCAAGCGGGTGCAAGTACTACATGCCGTTTCTGGTGTGCACTCATCCGCTGAATAAATACACTATTTACTGTAAATGGTAATTTTTTACGATTTATCATATTCCTTTAATGTTAGAATTAATATTTTTAATATATTTCTATACGTTTTGTGATTTTTTTATGCAAAATTCATCAAATCTATACATTACTGTACAATATATACTACGCATCTGCAAAAATACTTTAGACGGGGTACCGCAAAAACCCGCGAAACAGCGAGTCCGCGATAAACGAACCGCGAAGTAGCGAGGGAACACTGTAATTAAAATGTCTGGCAGATAAAAACTCACTCAAATGCCTCGTGGGAAAACAGTAACTTTTATGACTTACAGCTTTGTGTGTTCAAGCTTTCAGGGTGTAATAAATGAATGCTTGTTGTTGACATAACAGTGCAGTTAGTTAAAATGTACCAGTGGTTGTTTTTATTTACGAATATAAATCGTTACAATTTTTTCACTGTCGCTGAATCTTAACAATCGGGTACCCACGGAAACAGTTAGATTTGAGTTACAAATCTCACCAGGATAGACTCTCTCATTTTAAGCTATTTGGCATTAAAACTCAGAAAAAACTCCGAGTTTAAATCTAAATTTTCGATAACATCTACATCTCATTATATCGCACCTCGCTCATCCACGGTCCGGTTATCCACTCTGGAGGACATGGAGGCATCGCGCCACATTCTTTTGTCTCCTCCGGTTTTGAGGACTGATGGCAGTAACTGTCCGACAAAGCAATTTTGGTGTCAGTGCCACGTTCCTGCACACAGATTACAGATCGACGTATCACTCCATCCGAGCCGCAAGAATTTGAGCAGTGTTGCCAAGGACCTTCCAGCCACCTAGCAATGAAAGCAAAGAAATGTATACTTGCAAGCCAAAACACTCCAGAAGTCGGCATAGTTAAAACTACGTTATGATGTCTCAAAGTAGAAAGCACCAAAATTTTGGTCTTACGTTTTTTTATTAAAGAAATGCTAAATATATTGGACTTTTATATTCCAGCATCAAATTATCAAGAAAATGTCCAAAGAATACTAAAAAATTAATTTTATAACTCTGTGCCAACTTTTCTGACTAGAAACTAGTACTGCAATTGCAAAAAATTTAAAGCCATCTACTGGATTTAAATATAACTTCAATTTGCTCTTGTAAAGTCCATAGCAACCGCACTTTCGTACGGTTGCTAAGTGTTATGTAGAGACTCAACAAAAAACAATGACTAACTTTAACAGCGATTTTCTCAAGATTATGTTTTTCAGTGTGCAGCCTGCACCTCAACTTCAACGTGGATTATCTCAGCTTAGAAATAACATAGAGTAATGAACTTGGTATCAAAATGATCCTCATGAAATGGAGATTCAGGATGTGTGAAGAGCTAGAAAAGTTTAACTGCCGAGTTTTCGACGATTTTGCTATGCAAGCACACCCAAATCCCAATTTATGAGACGAGACAAAAAATATTTGCTAGAGCATGCATGTCTCTACGGTAGCTTGTTAGGGGCAATCTTGATTTAATAACTTGAAAATTCTTGATTCTCAACAACTCGATACAAAGTCTTAAATTTCAAGTTAATAACTTTATTTTCTTTTTGCTATGACCCTAAAAAGCCACCGTATACTGCAAAGAGGTCAGTGAAGTCTGCAAGGCACAACTATTTAACATTTTAGCTCACTGATCAGATGAATTGTGTCTGTAGTAAAAGTGCTACCTTTTGTCTTTTTCATATACTACCCCATTTTAAGTCCCATAAAAAGTATACATTAATACTGCAAAAGCATTTCTGATAATTAAATAATAGATTAAAAACTTAATTAACAGCAGGTGAGTGCAACTATTGATGACATCACAAACTAACAAAATGTTCAACAGCAAAAATATTCCACGACGTTTTACACGTGTTTGCAAAAGAGAAAATTGAAGAACAGTGCTACAGTAAGATATTCAGTGTGTTATGCAAGTTTGCAAGTTTTAAGAAGAAAAAAATCAAGTTTCAAATTTACAGTTGTGCTCATACATGAGCTGTAAAATGTGTGCAGTTCGTCACAAACAAACACATCTGAATGGAGAGGTACAGCACCTGTTTTTCGTGCAATGTGTTTCCAAAATGCAGGCGCTAGTGCCCGTCTAATTAGCAAATGGCAAAATGCATGTAACCGCAAAGAACTAGTGGCGCGAACATTCAATTGCATTTGAGTGGCATTAATTCTTTTACATTAGTCATTTTTGAAAAAAAGTATGTTTCCTTATTTTACAGAGTAGATTCTTTTCACTTACAGTTTGAGAAATTGATCCGGTTTTGCGTTAAATGAAACTGCATCAATTTATATAAATTAAATATGTGAGGTTGAATGTCATGGCGATGTACAGGTAAAACTTGGTAGCTTCCGAGACTACTTTACCTTGAATAATTCCTTTATAAGTACCCTTATAACTTATAGATGACAATAATGTACTTGGCAAAACTATGTACAGTCAACCCTCGTTAAACAGGACTAATTGGGGGGGGGGGTCCGGTTTAGCCGATTGTCCGATTTATCCGATATGCCTATATATGGGCTATATTATACAGGAATAATCACCTAAATAAGGCCTACATACATTGCACTATATACATTGCACTATATACTATACTGTATATTACTTTAAAATAGTTAACCTGTGAGGATAAAGAAATTATTGTACTGTTGGTAGGCCGTGTTGTGTTTAGCGCTCCGGCTCGGACGGAAATCGGTCAGTTTCCTTTTCCACGGATGACGTCCGTCTTATCCGGGCTAACGGGGTCCGGTTTACCGAGGGTCGAGTGTACAGATAAATTTCTAAAACTTTGCTTAAAATAATAATTGACAGTTATTCCAAGCTGGTAATGTATTTATGCAGGACTAGTTTTCTATGCCAACGTGCTACATGCCTCAAATTTATTGAATTATTTTAATATCACATGGCTAGCGTATTCTTTACTTAGAGTTGTTAAGCAATAATTTAAGCCGTGGTAGTTAAAGTTGAACTTTTGAACATTATTGATTTTTACGTGCATGAATTGGTAAATCATTCTACAATTTTGCTGCCGCTACGCTAAAACTACGAGAACCACATGTGACTAGATTATAACGCGGTACAACGAGTGTCGATGAATTAATTGATCTAAGATTGCGATTTGGCACGTATTGGCTTCAAAAAATCAGATATATAGGAAGGCGCTAAATCATTCAGAGCTTTAAATGTTAATAAGAGAATTTTTTATTTTATTCTGAAAGAAACGGGCAACCAGTGTAACTGCATGAGAACAGGAGTGATGTGATCATATTTACGAATGTCTGTAATAATTCACGCCGCCGTACTATTTTCACAAACAATTGTTGTCTTACGTTTTGTGTAGGGATCATCGTCATATTTAATTGACATACAAAAACATACTAAAATATGCTTGTTTACCAAAAACATTCATAATTATGTGCTGAGGAGTGCAAACTTTTGTTTTTTTCAGTTTTTTTTTGCTTTCTGTACTTATCTTGCAGAAATAATCTGCTTTGCAGAAAATCTGTTATATTGCTGTGATAAATTCTAGCTGCATATAATGTATACAGTCAAAAGTATAATGGGAAATTAAATAGATGGAGGGTATTGTAAGTGAGAAAATGTTATATTTATGTCTGTGTGAAGTTATGTGACTGTATATTATAATAAAAGACGTGAACTATGAACTATTTAAGGCCTGTTACATGACAGTCGTGAGTTCAAATCTTAATATTGCCTTTCGTGCTTTTTCAATGTCATCAACAAGACGCGTGGAAAATTCGTAGCAATGCTGCAGCAATTCTGTGACAGAAATTAGCTTCGGTAGCAGCCACCTGACTACTTATTAAGCACGATCAGTGCTGCGTAACTTTCAAAGCACACCTTCTTACCATATAGCTGCTCTGTTCGCGCCTATGTTTAATTCACTTGCTTATACAAAAACATTCATTTACCTGGGTGGACAGTTATGAGTATTACATAACTTCTTCACTGGCTCTGGCTTCACACCTGCATCACAATGCGTGGCTTCAACAATGCCGGCTATTCGTTCCGTACACAGAACTGCTTTCTGCTGAACGCCTAACGAAATAAATAATAAACAGTGAGCGTAACCTCATTCGGGTAGTCATGGCAACAAGTGTAACCTCATTCAGGTAGTCATGGCAACAAGTGTAACATCTTTCGGGTAGTCATAGCAACAAGCATAACCTCGTTCAGGTAGTCAGGTCAACAAACGTAACCTCATTCAGGTAGTCATGGCAACAAGTGTAACATCATTCAGGTAACCATGGCAACAAGCGTAACCTCATTCGGGTAGTCATAGCAACAAGCATAACCTCGTTCAGGTAGTCAGGGCAACAAACGTAACCTCAATCGGGTAGTCATGGCAACCGAGCACTTGGCACAGTGTCATTTTAAAAACAAAATTTCATGTTTTTTAGATCCCAAAGAACGAAATCCAATCTTTTTATTTCTTAAGTTTTTTTATAAATCTACCACTAACATATGTAGTGAACGACTGCTTCTTAGCTGCTGTTTTCTTTCCAAAAGCATTTTTATTATCAGAAAACAACCACATTGTTGTAAAAGCAAGAAAAACGCTCTTAATGTCACTTACATATAAAGATCAATTTTATAAAGCACTTGTGGTGTACTAGCATTACTCGCATGCATACCAATCATAATTATGTTTACAAACAAATGCGCATGGAAGTCGGAGAATAAGTAAATATGAGCGAATAAACAAAAAAGCAAATAAACAGATGAACGTGTGAATGAATAAATGCATGAATGAATGATTAAATAAACAAGTGAAGCAATAGAAGGAATCATCGAGGGATCAAAGAAGCAAAGAAAGAAACAAGTAAGAGAGCGAACGACAAAACAACAGTTACCTCTCCCGCAAATCTTGCTACAGACGGACCAGTCCGAATAGCTCCAGGAAAACTCCGGAATTCGCTTGGAACTAGCATTGCTTAAGGGAACAGTATATTGAAATACAACCCCCAGATTATTAGATTGATAAAGTACCTGCCAAATAGGAAATTTTTAATTACGTGGTTTATAATAATGCAGCGTCAATCTGAAAATAGAGGTTTTTTTAAAAGTCACTCATTATCTTAAAAATATAATAAATATCCACAGCAATGAGTCGTTTCACAGTTCCAAAGTAATGATGATCGTGCAAAGGTCAAAGGTTAATTGTACCAGACAACGCATTTGTGTACACTTGACATGCTGTTGTAACGGTAACAGTTTTAATAGTCACCTAGAAACTTACCTACTTCATTTTTTCTTGTTCCCAAGCAAGAACCTGCTAGTAAATCACCCAACGCACAGACCGATGAATGATTAAGTGATTTCCACGTGAAACAACCGAAGTTACTGAACTGATACAGCAGACGGCTTTGTCTTACCCAAATGTCATATGACGGTTGTAGTTAAGATGTGTTGCTGCGTACACTTAAACCTTGACCTACAACTGTGACGAAACTGTGAAAAGGCTTATTACGACAAAAATGAAAGACCAATTCGGTAGCTGAATCCATGACTTAAGAGAATTCTAGTCGTATCAGTTTTACTTAATTTACAATTTTACATTTATTTACATATCATGCCCTTTTCTGCACGCAATTTTTTTTCCACCTCTGCTTTAGAGTCAGGATGGTACCATCAGCAAAAGAAAATGACACAAACGTTCAAATGCAGACTCAAAAAATTGTCATTAACTCACATTTAGACTGGTACGTTTTCGTTTTCTCACCAAGTGTAACGTGCCGACGGTTATTTGGTTTAAAACAAAATAACTACTGCCACCATTCTAACGTTTTGAGGGCTAATGCATTCATAATTGTTATATAATGATCAGGAAAATATACTACATGTATTTTCACGGGTTCGTCTGTTGTTTTTAAGGCTGTTTAGTTAAAAACAAAACAAGATGAAACATAAATTTTAAAGCTATAATTATTACAAAAGAAGAGTTCAACAACAAGTCAACAATAAGAGCTCAAAATTACTACTAGTGGCTTGCTGTGTAAACCCCCAAGGAAAGATGAGGATAGGAAAATGAATGCGCATTACTTATCTGAATGTTCATCACGATATTGTGCACAACTTGATGATCGTCCCACAATAACAACGCTGACGCCGGCAACATGACAATCCTCCATGAGCCATAACAATGCAGATGACGGCAGCTAATCAACAGCTTCCAGCAACCCTCTTTGTCTACAACACGAACGTACCAACAGCTGACTGGAATGGAATAACATCACACTTCTCTGGCTTGACCAGCTCTTCAAACCATGCAACAGCAACGAGACTGAGAAAGACAGGCTATACAACAGGAACACTGTCCTTTTGGCCAAAACAACACTTAGCTCAGCTCTCCATGGTAAAGAAGTTACATCACAGATCGTGTACGAGCCTTTCCAGACAAATACGTTAACTACAGGTATGCTGGAACATGCCCACTGGTCAGACCAACAACTAACGTCTGTACCAGTGAAAAGTATCAACTCAACTGTCCAGAACAGGTATTGCTTTTTCTGCATAAGCAAACGAAGCACTCCAACAGGTAAGTACAAACCATTTTAAGTGACAGGGGTGAGGAGATTATGAAATGAAAAAACACATACAGCAATGCAAGCCAAGCAAGCCATTTACTATCAAAATTAGCAACACACACCTCACACCAAGTACCTCACCCAGTAACTCTCATGGGTGTTCAGCCTAGAGAGCAAAATTTGCTGCGAGTTACTCTTTGACATTAAGCGCGATCTGGCACTCACTTTTCTATTCATTGCAAGAAGTGTCGAGAGTAACTCGATGAGGCATTCACACTAGACAGTAACTCCCAAGTGCGTTCAAACTAGAGAGCAAAACTTGCTGCAAGTTACTCTTCTACAGCAACTGCAAGCTGACACTCACTTCTCTATTAACTGCAAGAAGTATCAAGAGTAACTCGACGAGACGTTCACATTAAATAGTAACTCCCAAGTGTGTTCAGACTAGGGAGCAATAGTTGCTGCGAGTTACTCTCTGACAGCAAGTGCAAGCTGACACTCACTTTATTTATTGTGAGAAGTATCGAGAGTAACTCGACCAGGCGTTCACACTAGACAGTAACTCGCAAGTGTGTTCAGACTAGAGACCAAAACTTGCTGCGAGTTGCTCTCCGACAATAAGTGCAAGCTGACACTCGCTTCTCTATTCACTGCGAGAAGTGTTGAGAGTAACTCCCTGAGGCGTTCACACTAGACAGTAACTCGTAGGATATCAACTTGTAGCAACTGTCGGACAGTTTGCGATACCGACAGTAACTGACAAAGCAGTTCACACTAGCAAGTTTGCTGTCAGAGAGGAAAACTTGCTAGATTGAACGTGACATAAGAGTTTACGACAACATGAACATCATAGGTTGATTCGTAAATTTGTAACCAGGAACTTGGCTTCAAGAAGCTACTACACTGAAGTGAATTATGTAACTTACATAAATAGAAATCGGATGCAAAAGCGGCCCGGGAGACGTGATGACCTCTTGACCGTTGTTTCGATCGTACGTGACTGTAGCGCCACCGATCTCGTACTCGCCGCTCCACTTTATTGACCAGTGTCCATTCAACACAAAGCTCCCGTTCGTAGCAGCAACGGCTAAGAAGTTCTCCGTAGAATTCACTTCTTGAATGCGGATGTTACGAGCTCCGCGGGGAATTGTCTTAGCTAAAACGTAACCTGTAAAACCCATTGAAATTAGCAAATTCAAATGTCGTCCATGTAACCGTGTATGTAAATAAAAAAATTCATAATAAGGCAAAGAAAAAAATCTTCTATTTCAATCCGCTACAGCTGTAATGCAAGCGAAACAAGTACAATTACACACTTGTAGTGCTTCTTTAGCTCACCCTAAATGGCGGCACATGGTTACCATAGCAACGCCAACTTCACCAATTCCCACGCTACGCGTTACAAACACCGTGGCAACCCATTGTTCCAACTAAACTGCGGCTTGCTGATGCGTGACATCATACAATTTTTTTACAAATATCACTAGCGCGTAAAAAAATCCATGCGCAACGTTGGTATAAATGACACATTCTTTATCTATTTGAAGATATTGACCGTCTTCGTTCAAGTATTCAGAGAATTAACCAACGACCCATGAAAAAAGGGCTTA
>JAQGDQ010000734.1:0-105539 GCA_030141605.1 Tubiluchus corallicola | reverse complement strand
AACAGATAACATCATACATACATAACACATAACATCATACATACATAACAGATAACATCATACTTACATAACACATAACTTTATACATACATAACACATAACATCATACATCATAACATCATACATACATAACAGATAACATCATACATACATAGCACATAACATTATACATACATACATAACACATAACATTATACATACATAACACCAAACATCATACATACATACATAACACATAACAAAAAAACTAAAAGAATTTTTTAAGTTGTCGGATTCATGGAACTTACGATTATTGTAAAATTTTTGATACTCAAATTTAGTAGAAAAAAATGAAGTTATACTTGAACTGAACCAATTACCTTTGCAGTTTAAACAAAAATTGTAAAGTGTTTACTGTTTATGTGTCACTTCATAAAGGCCTAATGCAAAAAAGTGTACAAAATGTTACCATAAGTGTAACTATGTTTATGATATGCAACATGGTGACTAATTAAACGGTTTTGTGTCTATGTCACAGACGCTTCTGCCAAACCTGGAAATTTTAAACTTGAGCCATAATGCCCTGGAACAACTGGATCACCTGGAGCATCTCTCTTCTCTCATCCATGTGGATCTGTCCCATAATTCTTTCTACGAACTGGATTCGTTGCACACTCGCCTTGGCAACATACGCACGCTAATCCTTACCGCAAATAAAATCGTGACTCTCTCGGGTTTCCGTAAATTGTATTCCCTGGTGAATTTAGATCTGAGTGAGAACTGCATTGAGAAGGTAATTTGCTGTTCTTTTGTTTTAGGGATCAGCTGTTCTTTTGTTTTAGGGATGTGCTGTTCTTTTGTTTTAGGGATGTGTTTATGTATTTGTCTTCTTTATTAAGGGAAGACGGGATAATTGATTAGACTCATTTTAATTTACTGTACCAGATATACATTTTCTTGCCTATAAATTGTTTTTAATATTTGAATAAATACCTTGCAAAGTTAATTAATGGTAGTTGCTTACATCACAAACTAACCAGTTTGTACAATGGTACTCATCTTCCTTACGTGTCAAGCATGTTTGCATAATCGAAGATTGCTAGAGGGTGTTGAAATGATGTCACGAAAATGAACTTTCCGTCACAAATGAACTTTACATCACAGATGAACTTTACGTCACAGATGAACTTTACATCACAGATGAACTTTACGTCACAGATGAACTTTACGTCATAAATGAACTTTACGTCACAAATGAACTTTACGTCACAGATGAACTTTACATCACAAGTGCAGCTCATTGAACATGCTTATCACGGTACCGCGCATCTTTGTCAGCCAAGCGAATTTCTCTTTTACATCGTAGTTTAATTATGCACTAAACTTTTGCTATGTAAGTTTTCTTACTAAGGTAATGTTTGATTTCAGATGCAAGAACTAACTTGTGTTTGTCAGCTGCCTTGTTTGGAGAATCTCCGTTTAACAGGAAATCCTGTCTGTAATCTTCCTGATTACCGGACTAGAGTTTTGGCTTTGTTCAACGAGAGACTACAAGAAGTAAGGCAGCCGTATTTGTAGTATTTTCTACTTAATGAATCTGGAAAGGAGATTATAGCTCCAACACAATTTAAATACCCTAACATTGACCCTAACCCTAATCCTAATCCGTCTCGCTAACTAATTTTTGCAGCAGAGTTTGTGTTCTCTTAACTTTAACTTAATTATTAACTTTAAAAATGCCATAAAATTATTGGTTTATCATTTATCCTCCATAATAAACGTTCAAATTTCGTTTAATTCAGTCAAGTTGCAAAAAGAGAAATCTGCTGTATCTATTGTATTTAAAATATTTACGGTCAGAGATACCTTAGTAATTTATATATAAACTCGTATCTCTGTTTGCCAGACAAAAGCAGGTAGATGTCGGTCCGAATTTGCCGATTGTCCGTACTTTCTGCAATCATCGGCAATTGACTCAAATATCTCTGCATTATTTCCTCTTTGTTTTTATACATAGAGACATACACATGGTACCCTGATTTACATATTATAAACAAAGTGATAGCCTGCTAACTGCAAAATAACAGACTACATCTATATTATGTGGGACTTTTAACGGACCAGATTTTTACGGAATTTTCCTATATCCATCAAAGCAAGGGCTGGCAAACTAACACAAGTGTATGTTGTATGGGATATGGCAGGCTGCTGTCTGACAATGCTCGCTTAAATACTATGCCTAAGTCTTAAAAGTTTTATATGTCAGTTGTTAGTTTTTTGCTGCAGTTTGTATAATTTTTTGTATCCCAGCAAATGATGTTTTTTTCCATAACTTAGGGGTCATCCATATATAATGATATATAAGGTTTTAGGCCAATATCAAGGACCTACCTATCTTGCATTAATGAGTTATCATTTGCTCCTCCACCTACCTACCCCATATATGGATATTGCTAACACACTGATGTAGCTTTTTGCACTCTTCCTTCTCTCAAGGTCAGGCAATAACGTCGCTTGTGCTAATTAACGGGAACTAGGAGTGGATTCCACTAGCATCGGCGGCAGAGGCAGTGCCAGCCCAGATTCAGTGAACTCATCGACCCAGTTTGCGGGTTCCTCCGCATCACGGCTGATAACAACCAGCCATTCCTCGTTCTGCATCGGTGCCAGATGTAATGGACGAGTTGGTTTTTCATTTAATTGCCTCAGACCCCCCCTCCGCCACCGGTGACTCAATGTGCTGCTTTTTTGACATTGAAGTGCAAACAGCTTGAAGTCAGATAGCGATATGATGACTAAATCACCTCCCTGCCTTGCATTATAATGGCATTATTACACATCACATGCCACATACCTATCCTAAACTTGATATATATGGATGGCCCCTATGGCACAATGGCACATGGTTGTAACGATGGAAAATACATTGGCAAAGATTGTGTTTGTGCATTTCAGGCTTGTCTCGACCACGTGAAAGCTTCTCAGAAAGAGTTAGACACAGCATCCATTTTGCAAGCCATACAGAAAGCAAAAGATAACAAAACTAGGAAGACTTCATCTTCAAAAAAGGTACATTCCATTTGCATAGCTTGACACTAATTGTCTCACTTAGTCATTTTTGGAAACATTGAGATGTGTTAAATAATCTGCTAATGTTTTTGTTTAGTTGGATGTCATGTAGTAGATGAAAATAGTAGAGTAACATGGACACTGAATGAGAATCTGTTGACACACGTAAAATATTCCTCGAAAGTTCTGGAATTTGTCTTGTGGGGTTTTCAGTTCCATAGGATTAAGTTCCCATTGCATTTCTTACAGACACTAGGCAGGCAAGATTCATTATTATAAATCTTCTCCCGAGATGGGTAAACATTGCACTGATAATTTCAGCCATTGCTAGACAGTGCTATATCCATGACTTGTTAGCACCACTTACTTAAATCTCTGTTGCAATTATTTATGGTTTCATATGCAAAAGTTTTCCATTACTATCCACAAATAGCTAGCAGGCAATGGCTTATTGTAACAATATTTTTGTAAAAGTGAAAACTACCTTTTCTATGTTAACAATGCTATGCTATTTTTTTCAACAATTTAAAGACTAATGATTTGCCCTGCCTATATTTTTTTCACTTATTAATGGCAGCCCATACATGAGGTACCAATACAAGAGGCTACGCAAGTGCTGACATCTAGTGGCGGGGGTGATGAAGCTGTTGTTGCTGATGAGAGCACAGGTATAGACACGCACGTATGTATCGACCAGCTCTATAGATTAGTACGATCTTTGGAAATGCTAGTGGTTCTATGAAGATGGCACAGTTAAATAGCAAACTGTGGCATAGAGGCAAGGCTTCTTAGTTATCTTAAGTTTTGCAAAGATGCAAAAATGCCAGTTTTGTTTCAGCATTTCATTCCCTGATTGTGATTTTATAAGTCTGGGTATTGTGCTTATGATTTACAGCAGGGGTGTGTGCAAATTATCTGATTAGCCGGGCCACATTAAACTTTCTCGCAATTCCTGTGGGCCACAGACAGTTTGATCAAGGAGCCAAGTACAGAAAGGCCTAATAACGATTTTTTTTTGCATCCGACCTGCGTACATCATTACTACTACACTCAAGAAACTATTTTAGAAGTTGTTAAAATTTATATTACACACCATATATTTCTACTTTCAGGACAGATAGTGGTAATTTCATTACGATGGATATTAGTAATGTGTATCACACAGTCTGTGTAGTACAGTGACATTAAGCTACAACCGTCTTGTAAGGGTTAATGGCATCCGATCTAGTAGAAAAAACTACCCACACTATCTTTGGGATCGTGGCACGGACTTCAGCTGGATACACTCAATTAATCGGCCGGGCCGCACTTTCATTAGGTTGACAAATCTCTTCGCGGGCCGCACAAATTCTCTCGGCGGACCGCAAGTGGCCCGCCGGCCGCAATTTTCACACCCCTGATTTACAGTAAGGTCTTGCTTAACGACGCTAATGCATTCCAACAAACTGTGACGTTAAGCAAAACGTAGAACAGAGCAAAGATTTCCGTAGAAAGTCATGTAATAGAAGTAAGATACACTCCTGAATCAAAAATCAATACTGCTTAAATCATAAGTTAAACATTCTATGCATATTATGTATATTAATGTCTACCTGTTTGCCTGAAACCACCTACATATTTTACTTAGCAGTACCTAGCTATAGCTGTTTCTCTTTCATTAACGTTTTGAACAGTAAGCACTGCAGAGTCATCCCCTGGGACGGCCTTGGGAATTTCACCTACATACTTAGTCTTCCTTTTGCTACAGCAACAGGTTGCAGGCAAAATTGCTCGCTGGTCACTTGATACTTTATACAAACCGCTAGTAATACAGTAGTAGCGTCAGTAGTCAGTCGGGAACGAAAAACATGTATAATAATTACACTGTTTAAATAACTAGTGTGTTTCTAGAACAGAATGACGCAATAGGTGCTGTTCTGATGTATCAAATTAGGTAAAAATTTTGTTAATCAAATAAAAATTTGCCTTGAACAAAGTAAAAAAAAATCGTCGTTAAAGTGAAACGTGCATCGTTAAGCGGGAAAAGGTGTCAAATGATCGGCATCGTTAAATGGGGAGTTGTTAAGCGAGGACTTACTGTAGATAAAAATACGAAGAAATAGGGTGTAAGAAAAGGAGAGGTCTGAGTTGGAGTAACAAGAATTAAGTCAAAATTTAATGGAGTGACAAAAAATAAAATGGAGATAAATAAATATGTGTGAAGATAAAATTATTGTAGGCATTCCTGCTTTGCTATCAAATATTTAAGTATGAAACAAATAAGCTGACTTATGGTGCAACAAATTGGCAAAAAGAAATACAGGAAACTCCTTATAACTCGACCCGTTATAATTCAAATTCGTGCTCGTATTCGTATTCATATCTCAAATGGATCTCCTGAAATGGATTTTCCTTTTCGTTTTTCTCTTTACCAAACATCGCGTAACTAAAAATCTGTTACTCACATTATCACGTAACACAATTTATAAGAATGTGACTGAAATTACCGCGTGTATCTGGAACAGCCTCTGAAGCGAGAAATCCTACTCGAAAGTGTGCACCACATTACGATTTTAATTGCTAGTTTCCGCAAGAATGCTAAGATTTCTTGTATTACCTTAGCAGAATGCTGAACACAACCTGGTTTAATGAACATGGTTTAGTAAAAATGCCAAGATTTCTTGTATTACCTTAGCAGATTGCTGAACACAACCTGGTTTAAGGAACATGGTTTAGTAACTATATCACTATATTCTGCAAAAATGCTAAGATTTCTTGTATTACCTTAGCAGAATGCTGAACACAACCTGGTTTAAGGAACATGGTTTAGTAACTATATCACTATATTCTGCAAAAATGCTAAGATTTCTTGTATTACCTTAGCAGAATGCTGAACACAACCTGGTTTAAGGAACATGGTTTAGTAACTATATCACTATATTATTGCCGAATTCTGTTAACCGTGTTGCTTAGTCTACAGTGGCGATCGACCGGTCATTTTATTTTTGTTTATTCATAAAAAGTGTTTGATATTTAACGAAAAGCTCAGTTTGTCATTTTCGTAGGATGCAGGGTATGTCCAACATTGATGAGTGACTCAATCTTGTTTTCTTATATACATTTTCTAACTCGTACCCTTGTGTAAGTTGAAGAAATTTTCCATACCTGAGAAGTTCAAGATATGCATAGTGTACTGTAATTGATTATGTTAAACCAGAAACAATATATTGAGATAATGCATGCAAATGATTTCTGGTGCGTTACAATGAGGCAAGGAAATGCATTCAAACGGTTTGTGTGGTAAAAACTCTGATAGTTTATTATTTGATACTTAACTTCATTAGATTGTGCAATGCGGGTTGTGCTGCAACCCTGCAAATTTTGCGGCACCACCTAGTGACAAATAAAAGAAGCATGCTAAACTTGTACCCCTTTAAGAATTGCTTATTTGCAGAATGCAGTGCAGGAAAGTTAGAAGCGATGAGGAGACAGACGTCATATGAACACCGAGTTCACGACATGAGAGAGCAAGCTGGGGAAGACTGGCTACGATTGTTCAACCGTTTCAGTGCTGATCGGAGTCAGGTAATAGGACCTCTTTTAAGTTCATCCTTCTGCGCTATTTGCTTGTCTCAGTTCAGGTCACTTCTGCACTATTTGCTTGTCTCAGTTCAGGTCACTTCTGCGCTATTTGCTTGTCTCAGTTCAGGTCACTTCTGCGCTATTTGCTTGTCTCAGGTCAAGTCACTTCTGCGCTATTTGCTTGTCTCAGTTCAAGTCACTTCTGCGCTATTTGCCTGTCTCAGTTCAGGTCACTTCTGCGCTATTTGCCTGTCTCAGGTCACTTCTGCGCTATTTGCCTGTCTCAGTTCAGGTCACTTCTGCGCTATTTGCCTGTCTCAGTTCAAGTCACTTCTGCGCTATTTGCTTGTCTCAGGTCACTTCTGCGCTATTTGCCTGTCTCAGTTCAGGTCACTTCTGCGCTATTTTCTTGTCTCAGTTCAGCTCACTTCTGCGCTATTTGCTTGTCTCAGGTCAATTCTGCGCTATTTGCTTGTCTCAGTTCAGGTCACTTCTGCGCTGTTTGCTTGTCTCAGTTCAGCTCGCTTCTGCGCTATTTGCTTGTCTCAGTTCAGCTCACTTTAGCTCTTTCTCAGTTGTTTTGGTTTTGTGTTGTTGTTTTTTTTGTGTTTTGCACAACTGCCTAACACTTTTGCACAATAAGCCCGTTCACAGGTCCAGCAATTGATGACGATAGTGAAAAGGTCAAATGTTAAGCTAACAATGTTACTTATGCTTAAAGCTTATGCAGTGTAATCATAACAGTGTTTGGTGTTAATGTTTGCTTCAGTCATTTCATTTTACGTACATTGCTGCTGCTATTTTGCTAGCTGCTTTCGGATAAGAATAACATGTTAGTTTAACACACTACACACGTGTTGTATTATAATAAAAAGTCAGGTGTTGCCCCCGTTTCACCTACAGATAGTTCTGTAACTGCGTGTCCACATAACAAACTGTGAAAATAATTTCAAAACATGTGTAAACTTGTCCATGGGCCATCCATTTGTTTAACATGTAATGTTGGATGCATCATTGAATCAAACAAATATTAATATTGGTTGCCTATCGTATTTGTTGTTTTAAAATATTTAATAATCAAAGTAAATTTTTAAAAGAAAGAAAGGGAAATTTTAAGTATATCCCGAAGAACTTACAAAGTTAAATTACTTAGCATTATGTTTACCTGTTTGAAAACCTTATGCAATTGGAAAAGAATGTTCATGATAATTCAGAATATTCGTGCCAACTAGTAAAACAGCACTGCACCGCCATCCCAGTGTGCACTGCATCGCCGTCCCAGTGTGCACTGCATCGCCGTCCCAGTGTGCACTGCATCGCCGTCCCAGTGTGCACTGCATCGCCGTCCCAGTGTGCACTGCATCGCCGTCCCAGTGTGCACTGCATCGCCGTCCCAGTGTGCACTGCATCGCCGTCCCAGTGTGCACTGATCGCCGTCAGGTGCACTGCATCGCCGTCCCAGTGTGCACTGCACGCCGTCCCGGTGCAGCACTGCATCGCCGTCCCAGTGTGCACTGCTGGCTCCCAGTGGCACTGCATCGCCGTCCCAGTGTGCACTGCACCGCCGTCCCAGCGTGCACTGCACTGCCGTCCCAGCGGCACTGCATCGCCGTCCCAGTGTGCACTGCATTGCCATCCCAGCGTGCACTGCATCGCCGTCCCAGTGTGCACTGCACGCCGTCCCACTGCATCACCATCAGTGCACTGCATCGCCGTCCCAGTGTGCACCACTGTCCCAGCGGCACTGCATCGCCGTCCCAGTGTGCACTGCATCGCCGTCCCAGGCACTGCATCGCCGTCCCAGTGTGCACCACTGCCTCCCAGGGCACTGCATCGCCGTCCCAGTGTGCACCATCGATCCCAGTGCACTGCATCACCGTCCCAGTGTGCACCTATTGAGGAAAAGTGTAATGGCCTTCATTGGTATTAATTTAGGTAGGTATTTGTGTAATAGTCATGTGTCTATGTATTCTTATATAAATCATATGGAAATGGTGATTCCTGTACCATCATATTTTGTTTATTTTAGGCTTCTCCTGCTTCTCCCACGGAATCTCACGTTGTTCAGCAACTTACTACTAACAATGGTGGTGGAAATAGTAAAACTGAGAATGAAGACTCATCGCTTTCACCTCACGTACATGGAAATGGAGGCGTTTCTTTGGAAGATTCAGCCAGAAATTTGCAACCAGGAGAAATTGCAGAAGGGAATGCTCATGTTACGCATCAGTACAAAGGGAAATTGCTGCACAATATTCTTGGAAAAAAGGGCAAAAGAAACAAGCAAAAAGGGGAAGCTGCATTGGAAGACGTGAAAATTCCTGGATACGCTCTGGCTAACTCGACCTTTTATGTCCCTCGAGAAGAAATTTTGGAACCGGTCAATGGCGAGGGGTCAATTAGTGCTGCACCAACTACAGAGGAAGTGGATGCACCAGAGCCTTTATCTGTTGGTACGACTGCAACATCTAGTTCTGATCACGTCACTTCAAGTAGCAAAGAGGAGTTCTTGCCCGTACAAATAGTGGCTGCAGGCAACCCTCGATTTGTTGGTTATATAAAGTCTATCGTTTCGGCCGCTACGGTTCAATCCGCTGATCCATTTCTCAGTAGCATTTTAAATCCCAGAAGCCGACTTCACCAAACTGAGCAGATACTGTACATTGGTTGGTGCATATGCATGTCACTTCTGAAACGGGACGCGGAGGTGCCTGCGTGTGTTGTCGTGACAAGCGAAAAGCTCTGTGTGTTTCAAGTAGAAGACATTCCACTCGAGGAAGGTCAGATTCCTCGTCTGGACACGTGGTACGTATTGCAACTCGAGAACGTACAGCGCATCGTCGTCGGACCGTATCGTTTATCCGTTCGATTTGAACAGGCATTTCAGAATGAATCGGGTGTATTCACCGTTCTTACCTGCGATGCTGAAAAGTGTGATGAGATCTTAGAAGCCTACGAGAAAGCCTATAGACTCAAGCAGCGCATGGCTGACATTCCAGGTTTACCGGATATTGTGTACCCTTCAGATGTTTACGAGAAGTATTTGAAGTCTGTGCTGAACAGGATTGAGTGTTTGCCAGACAAAGATGCAGTCACTGTTGTGCACTATCTGCACGGACGAATTCGTGCACCTCAGTGCCATAAGCTGGGCAGAATTTTTGCTGTTGTCTTGTCTTCCAGTTATTTCTACGTGATTGTGGAAGACGTCTTCACTTTCCCGCCACCTCTTTTTCTCTCCGAACAGGAAGAACTGAAATGCGATCAGTTTCAGTGCTTATTTGCATTAGAAAGTGGCTCTATTCAGTCTATTAGTAAATTTGACGAGCGCTATTTCTGTTACTATGTTTATGGCATACGGGTTATATTTAATGCATGTTTGGACTCGCAGTTGGAAAAGAATACAAATACAACAATAAATAATCTCAGCAATTTTGAACTGCAAAATAATGATGTTGCAAAAGTAAATTATGTCAAAGCAACCTGTACGAATAGCATCATTGACAGTGGCAAGACAGTTGAAAAAGATTCAGCAAAGATGTCGCCACAGTCGCTGGACATTTGTTTAACTTCAGAAGAAACAAGAGATTCGCTTATTTTTGAAATGTGTCGATGTCGGGAGCAGAAGCGGATGCTGCTTAGCTCGGCCCAGAGGAAGGTCTTGCAAGCACCTCATTTTCTTGACTTGGCCCGCATGAGCAGCAGCGGGAGTCAGGATAGCGTGGACGAGGAACGACGTGCATACTTCACGACAGGTGGCAGCAGTATCAGCGAAACCTCTACGATGCAAGATGTCTTTGAACGCACTTCGGCAACTCCTGAAAGCCAGGAATATGCAGATGACTCATTGAAGGTATTGGACTCGCACCCTTCAAATGAAATTATTGATGCAGTTGAAAAGGATGGTACATTTCAAGGTTGCAACAGCAAGAGTGATGATACTTTCAACTCAGATCACAATGACAAGCAGGTGGAGTGTAGTGATGTCAATGCAGAAGAATTTGTAAACGACTTGGTAGCTTCTCCAGACAAATCTATCCTAGTTAATGATAGACAACTTGATGAGAGTATATCTCAAAAGCAAAACGTTGATTATTCTAAACCACACGAAACGGATGTCACAAATGTATTTGAAGGTGTCGTGGAAGCTCCATCAAATGCAGATGATGATAAACGTGGAGAGCATTTCCGAATACTTTTACGAGAAGCAACTGTAGATTCTGATATTGCAGCTAGTGTTGTTGAATCGCCAAGGCAAAGAGTAAGAGCATCTGATTTGTCTCAGTCTCTGTCCACCCCACTGTCATTAGCTTTGAACTACCCTTGTGATGCTCTAATAGAACACCTATCTGCCTGCAACAATATGGCTGCAGACAACCTTGATCTGCCATCTGAGATGCTGTATGTTGCTTTTTTGTCTGGCAGAGAGGTAGTGAAATACTTTCACGAGCATATTGCAGCAAGCGAGAGCAGAGAAGAGCTGCGTCACATCACCTGGGCTAACATTTTACTCTACACAACCCCTGAGCTGATAGAACATGCTGCCTTTGTGATGATGAGTACCAGAACCATCTACTTCATGTACCTACAAAGACCAGATGTCACTGATGATGAAACAGTCACCACGATAACCAAGGATGGAGTTGTCGTCAAGAGTTTACCACTAAGGAACTTAAAGGAGGTCTATGTCGGACTCGCCGAGCATAAGTTTCGATTGACTGGTAAATGTGGTTTGCAGACGGTGACGTGTGTAACACGCAATGCCAACACGACGCAACTGTTTGTGGACAAATTATCAACGTGCTTGTCTGGCATGCTACGGACCCCATCTCCGGAAACCCCAGAAAGAGCGAATTCTGAGACAGATTTCTACACAGCGTATTTTCCCACCTCGGCTCGCTCCACCTCCGATTTCATTCACCCCAGTAAAGTGAAATTTATTTATCAAAATGATGAAGCTTTGGAGGAGATCCAGTTTCTAATTAGTGAGACGGTGACCGCTGTTGGTTTGAAGACAAATCAGTGGGACGTAACTGTCGTGTCCACATTTGCTGTCCATCAGATATTAGAAGTGGCACACGCACGAACTTTGGTGGTAACAAACTCATATTGTGCGACTTGCGTGGAGGATCACGTGCATTACCCCATTCCTGATTTTGCACGGGATGTCCCGCGACATTTTCGCTTCGACGATTTCATCGTTCACCAGCTGGACACTTGCCGCGGTGTCACCATTCATCCAGAGTCACGTGAAATTGTTATAATCTTTGTCGATGAGACGTTCGTTGTCGATGTAACAAAAGAACACTACGCTGCTTCTGATCAAGCTACAGAGTCAGTGAAGTCGCCTCGTAAGTTGACTTATCGTTTTCGCTTCCAAAATCAGTTTGACCGGGATGACTTTGTTAAAGTAATGAGACTGAGATACAGGGAGTGTACTGGCGGCCTCCAACTTTCAATTCAGATGGATTAGACCTGTGGCTTAGAGGTTTACTGAAACTACATTGCATGTGGAATAGACAGGACAGTAGCAAAATTATAAAACACGCATATTTGTTTTATATTAACTAACTATATTGTACTTCATGTGTCTTTTTTACTGTTAATGACTTGCTTTTACCTGCATTGATAAGTATGACCAGCAATGATTTATCTTATTACTAGTGTGGTGTATGTATTATCACAGTTCATGTTATTTAAGATATTGTCTGCAGGGTGCAGTTTACAGTGTTATGTATATGGGGTATTTGTGTGATTCTTGTACAGTGATAGAACATTCCTTTAATGCATGTTGTTTTAATGATGGTATAATACTCGTGTCCTTCTTGTCGTTTATATATTTTGTATAGATTGTATTATTGCTTGTAAATTTGTGAATAAACAACTACATGTTTATTAGTATAGTTGTATTTTGTGAATTATGTCACAAAGCAAAACATAGTGTCATACTTACTGAACAAGTTGATTGTTAAGCTTTATATTACAATTTTCCTCAATCAGGCAGTAAATTTATTTTAAAACAAACCATATAAATGAGAAAGTGTCTCTTTTAGTTGGATTTCCTGCTCTTGTGTAGCTGACATTTCTTGCTTTGGTACAGGTACTGAGACAGCTCTTCTTTGGTTTGTTTGCAAAATTTGGAGAAGCAGCTTGGTGAACAGCTACGGAATAGAAATGGGATGCCTTTGATCCCAAACATTTTCTTAGAGGACATGATAATTCTAAGCCCTGTCCCTACTAGAGGACCTTGACAACAGTCACAGACACTCAAAGGTTTGATGAGTTGTAGCTTGCTTTGTGGAACGTCCAATTTATCCTTAAGTATTTTCGTGCCAGCTATGTCTTTTAGAGGTTGTGGTGTTTGCCTTTGTCTATATCTGAAGTCTGGATGCATTAGGTTATTCTTTACATACAAGTGTTTGAGATTTTCTAACTGTATGATGCCAGCAGGTAGAGCAAGTAATTCATTACCTGTCAAATTCAATATGGTGAGAGTTTTCATGTTACTTATGGCACTCGACAGTGAGGTGATGTGATTATATGAAACATCTATGACCACAAGCTGAGAGAGTTTGTACAATGATATCGGCAGAGTTGTCAGAGCACAAAACGATGCAACGAATGTGCGTAAATTATCCAGTGTTTCTATCCAATTTGGTATCTTGGCTATTGGATTGTTACGCATCTTCAAGCATTGTAAGTTACGGCAAGCTGAAATAGAGTCTGGCAAGGTTTTGAGGTTGTTGTATGATATGTTTAGGTATGTTAATGTCTGTTCAATTGGTTGGATGTCTGGCATCTCTGATATGAAATGGGCTTTTAGGTTTAGTTGGGTACCGTCATTTGCCAGACTGTGCAACACAGCAAGTTCACTGGAACTGATGCCCTCGTCTACATCAATTTCTCTTGTCAATTTCCCTAGGGACCGTACACCTATTGTCTCTTGTGTCTGTTGTACAGACCGAATGACTTCTTTCCGAATGTTGAAATTACATTCCACTTCCAATTTCTCTGATGTGGAATCACTAGGTAGCAGTTTCAATGCTGTCTTCAGGCCCTTCGAACTAGCTACTCTGCGTAGATAAGTTCTCACTAACCAGGCAATTTCTAAAAGGTACTGGTACTTTGGAATTCGCTGTTGAAATGGTTCAATTCCCGATAAGTCAAGTTGCACAGGTTTTAAGAGGGTTTTCTCCGAAGGTTTTTCTTTTATCCGTGCTTCCAGAATCTTTGTTATGCTACCATATGCCCTCCTAGAGAGAATCAGTGCACACATTTCCACTTGCTCTCTAACAGACCACTGTTCAGGTCCTACGAGTAGACGCTGTATTACAGTATAGTCATACTGTTCCAGTGGTCTGACTGCAAACACTTTTTTGGGTGTGTCTTCTTTTTGACAAGTTGCTGCTTTTTCTGTATCTTGGATTCCCTTTTCCTCAGAATATACATGAATTGTAGACTGTTTGTTGCCTTCTTTTAAAACTTTAGCTTCTTCTGTCTTGTCGGTATTTGCTGATGATTCGTCCTCTCCAGGAGAAAGACTTTTGTGGGGAGATATTGTAACCTGTTCTGTTTGGTGATTACATATAAGTACATGCTCATTTGGATTATAAGGGTCAGTAATTTCGGCCAGTTCTATTATTTCATTCTCTGCTATTATAGTCTGACCAGCATTTGCTTTCTTAAATGCAGCCTGCATCTCGAGTAAGAGCGGTTTCACTTTTGTGGGCCTAGGCTTCCTATACAATGGTTTGGTATTATCCATGGTCAGACTTGTTCTTCAATCTTTTTGAATTTCTTTTTCCTTTGCCAGCCACAAAGACTCGTGAAGCTAATCCTTTTAAAGTGACTCAGTGTTCACTCGACTCAAGTCTTTAGACGTTCAGTAGGCTTAATGAAATTCAAGCAAAGTACCACAGTTGAATTCATGTAGTTAGCGCAATTGTATAGGCGCCATAACGACGTAAACTAAACCCTATGCGCTATTAAGCCTATGACTTTTGCCTTCGCTCAGCCACCGTAAGTGCTAGTTGGCATAGGCTCATTACACATTAAATATAAGCCTCACTGTAGCGGTCAAACTATCCTGTAATGACGATGCGCTCTTTTTTTAATTATGCCTACTGTAATTGTTAAAATTAAATTGTTGGTTATTAATTACAGACTGATGTTTTTATTAACCTTAAAGCAGAACGGCGTCCATGGAAACGCGTTTGTTTGTAAATTTGTAGCACATGGTCAACCGTTTCAAAGATTTCTTCTATTTCCTCGAACGTAATGAAAAATGTTGGGCGCTATTACACTTTCGCACCGCCTAGCTTTTCCTGGCCTATTGGTTGTTTTCACGCCTGCAGGCCAGAAAGCAGACCAACAGGCGTAATATACACCATATTCCCATAATATTATTGCGGCGTACGCTTTATAAGTCCAGATTAAAATCAGATTAAAATCATGCATTACTTACCTACAGCCGCCATTAAAAGCTGCACGTGAATAACCGTGTTTACATCACTGCTGCGCAGTCGCTCTCGCGCATTGACGTGTGGCCCTTAACCTGTATTTTTAGTTTCTTCGCATAATTTATGATTATTAGGGTTGCATCTACGAGAGTTTGTATCGTATCGCGGGTGGGCCTGGAACGGAACAGTTATTTATCATTAATTTTATTTATTACTGTAGTATTATTACTATTAGATTATAAAAAAGTAAAGGTTTTTTCTTTATTTCGTAAATGCGGTGAAGATGAAAGTGTGTCACGTGCTTTTAAGCTAGGCCCTGATAATGCATAAACTAGTACGAAATTCGTCACGTGACCACACACACAAACAAGATGGCGATACTGTGTCGAACTGTGAATACAGCGTAATTATTGGTAATTATGCCTAAATAGGATTAAATTACAATTAGATTAGCGGAAACATTCACTGATGACGTAAGAATAATAGAATGATGACTTACGAGCCTAAAAACGCGTAATAACCTATAAAAAGCTAGGCGGTGCGAAAGTGTAATAGCGCCAAATGTTGAAAGTAGCTTTTTTGCATCCAGATTTGTATAATAGTGTCTAGTTTTTTGCTGGATTATTGCTATGTTTACATGTTTTGAGGGCGGATTTCGGCGCTATTACACTTTCGCACCGCCTAGCTTTTCCTGGCCTATTGGTTGTTTTCACGCCTGCAGGCCAGAAAGCAGACCAACAGGCGTAATATACACCATATTCCCATAACATTATTGCTGCGTACGCTTTATAAGTCCAGATTAAAATCATGCATTACTTACCTACAGCCGCCATTAAAAGCTGCACGTGAATAACCGTGTTTACATCACTGATGCGCAATCGCTCTCGCGCAGTGACGTGTGGCCCTTAACCTGTATTTTTAGTTTCTTCGCATAATTTATGATTATTAGGGTTGCAGCTACGAGAGTTTGTATCGTATCGCGGGTGGGCCTGGAACGGAACAGTTATTTATCATTAATTTTATTTATTACTGTAGTATTATTACTATTAGATTATAAAAAAAGTAAAGGTTTTTTCTTTATTTCGTAAATGCGGTGAAGATGAAAGTGTGTCACGTGCCTTTTAAGCTAGGCCCTGATAATGCATAAACTAGTACGAAATTCGTCACGTGACCACACACACAAAACAAGATGGCGATACTGTGTCGAACTGTGAATACAGCGTAATTATTGGTAATTATGCCTAAATAAGATTAAATTACAATTAGATTAGCGGAAACATTCACTGATGACGTAAGAATAATAGAATGATGACTTACGAGCCTAAAAACGAGTAATAACCTATAAAAAGCTAGGCGGTGCGAAAGTGTAATAGCGCCCGGATTTCTTCTATTTTAGAATTCTGCTTTGCCCAATGTCTACAATTGACGTAACGGTCTGATCACATTTCTTTGGGCATCGTGTGGCTCACCATGGAATCATCTTTCATCATCAACCATCAGTGCTTCATCAGTTGACTATTTCAAAAGGCATATGAGAGAGGACCGTTTATAGATAGTTACCATCTAGGTCCTTATTTCTTTGGATAAGGTATTCTTCTTTAGATAAGGTTACTTTAACAATAGCGATGATGATGATGATGGAAAGTGGTGAATTAACTTAACTGGCACATGATAATTATGATGATGAGTTTATACATGACATTATTAAAAAGAAAGCAGCCCTAATTTTAGCAGGTGTGCGCTTTGTGTTTTTATAGATTCTGCAGATAATCGGTATTAAAATTGCGTGATATTAACTAATGTAATTTAATCTCACCACAACGAATCCAGACGGTGAGTTGTGTTAAGTCTTTTGGCTGTTATAAATTTTTCCTTTTTATACTCGTCTTGGCGTCGTTTAACATTATTGTGCATTATTGTACAGTAGGACATGCTTCTTGCTACCGTAATTCTAAGTCAGCTACTTGTTTGCTAAGCCATTGGGACAAATAAATTATTTTGTATCTGTAGAATAGCTATGGGCAATTTTAATATGAAATTTTAAGTACTGCGGCTTGTCACTAATATTTTTAGCGTGGTGTACACCCCTCGAATGTGAGTGCTGAACAATAGCTGTCTAGATGACAGAAGGTATAGCGTGGTGTGCAACCCTGGAATGTGAGTGCTGACACAATGGCTCTATAGACGACAGAAGGTATAGCGTGGTGTGCAACCCTGGAATGTGAGTGCTGACACAATGGCTCTATAGATGACAGAAGGTATAGCATGGTGTGCAACCCTGGAATGTGAGTGCTGACGCAATGGCTCTATAGACGACAGAAGGTATAGCGTGGTGTACAACCCTGGAATGTGAGTGCTGACACAATGGCTCTATAGACGACTGAAGGTATAGCATGGTGTACAACCCTGGAATGTGAGTGCTGACACAATAGCTTTCTAGATGACAGAAGGTATAGTGTCTTGTACAACCCTCGAATGTGTGTACTGACACAATAGCTCTCTAGATGACAGAAGGTATAGTGTGGTGTACAACCCTGGAATGTGAGTGCTGGCACAATAGCTCTATAGACGACTGAAGGTATAGTGTGGTGTACAACCCTGGAATGTGAGTGCTGACACAATGGCTCTATAGACGACTGAAGGTATAGCGTGGTGTACAACCCTGGAATGTGAGTGCTGACACAATGGCTCTATAGACGACTGAAGGTATAGCGTGGTGTACAACCCTGGAATGTGAGTGCTGGCACAATAGCTCTTTAGACGACTGAAGGTATAGCGTGGTGTACAACCCTGGAATGTGAGTGCTGGCACAATAGCTCTTTAGACGACGGAACGTATAACTCGGCAAACAATTTTCTGTCAATTTAGTTTGATAACTGATGAATTTAACACAATGTACGATTGAAGAGACAATAATCTGTGTACACTGACTCAATGAACATCATCAAAAGGGTGGTTTGCTCCATGTCCGGTGGTGTTGATAGTAGCGTTGCAGCTCTCCTACTCAAACGTAAAGGTGAGGAATATATATGTATTAAACTCTAATTCCATAATGAACTTAAAGGAGACCTATTTTAACCCCTACACGACCTAATTAGATTTTTTTAATTATGATGAAATTCTGTTCGTTAGGAATAAAATTAATGTACATAAATTTATGACTCAATGACTGGAATGGTTTAAAGTTTGAAAACACTTTTTCTTTTCTTTCTCTTTCACTCTCACTTTCTTTTTTCTCTCTTCCTGACCACTATATTTTTCTTCCTCCTTGTTTGGACGCCTAGCATCATAAACCTGAATTATAAAATAATATAGACATAATTCTAGTATACTACTTATGAACACTTATAGACGTGAAATGCCACATTTCGTTGCTTTTACAAGATTTTGACCGTATCATCAAAGGCAAGTCTGTGTCAGTGAAACTTGCAGTGTCTTTGTTTTGTCCATGAAGAACAATGGCAAAATTTCAGTTAATAATTATATACTTCTTACTGAACTTATCGAGCGACTAAAAAGTTTTTGGCCTTTGCACCTGATTAGATCACTTGTATGGCTTCATGGGTTTACATTGTTTTTAGATCACTTGTATGGCCTCATGGGTTTACATTGTTTTTAGATCACTTGTATGGCTTCATGGGTTTACATTGTTTTTAGATCACTTGTATGGCCTCATGGGTTTACATTGTTTTTAGATCACTTGTATGGCTTCATGGGTTTACATTGTTTTTAGATCACTTGTATGGCTTCATGGGTTTACATTGTTTTTAGATCACTTTTATGGCTTCATGGGTTTACATTGTTTTTAGATCACTTGTATGGCTTCTTGGGTTTACATTGTTTTTAGATCACTTGTATGGCTTCATGGGTTTACATTGTTTTTAGATCACTTGTATGGCTTCATGGGTTTACATTGTTTTTAGATCACTTGTATGGCTTCATGGGTTTACATTGTTTTAGATCACTTGTATGGCTTCATGGGTTTACATTGTTTTTAGATTACTTGCATGGCTTCATGGGTTTACATTGTTTTTAGATCACTTGTATGGCTTCATGGGTTTACATTGTTTTTGGATGCTAGCGTCTGTTAGCTGTACATGTTTTAGCTTATTGGTTTCAGACGTAGAGATTGAACTCTTTTCATTATTACAATGATACAGCTTTGGTATTATAAGTGATTCCGAGGTTATTTTGTAATCAAATGGTCAGTATTGGTTCAGGAAACTTCTCCTTGGAGTATTCCCAGTTAAGCTGCGCAGCTTGGAAACTGAATAATTTTTGTTTGAAAACTTTTATGTCAATAAGTTACAGTGAAAGTATCTTCTTTGCTCTTTGCGTCAGGTTACGATTTCACGGGGGTGTTCATGCGTAACTGGGATGCTACGGATGAGACGGGTTTTTGCTCAGCGGATCGTGATGCAGAGGACGCTGCCCGGGTGTGTGAACGTCTAAACATGCCTTTCTGCCAGGTTAATTTCACCAAGGAATATTGGCATGAAGTGTTCAGGTATGACGTTAGGTTTATTAATTCTTGATACAAGCTCTGAACGTATTTTATGATTTGGAGTTTTGAAGAAGAATAAGTGTTGGAAAAATTGCACATGTATGTCTTGCTCATTGCACCGCATGTGGTATGTCTTGCTGATTGCACCGCATGTGGTATGTCTTGCTGATTGCACCGCATGCGGTATGTCTTGCTGATTGCACCGCATGCGGTATGTCTTGCTGATTACACCGCATGTGGTAAGCTTGTTTTTCGGAATATTGCAGAGGAATCTTGCCACTTCTAGAAATGTCCTTTAATGAGTGTAAATGATAGAAATCTTGTACTTGACACAGTCCTCCGGGGTCAGTGGTAGCGGCAACCATTGAGTTTTTTAATTAATGTCTGTTTTTTAGTATGAATGTTAACTATAACGATACGTGTCTGTAATTCTGGATTATTGTGTCAATACAAATGATTTCTGCCTTCTTTACCATCAGGCCAGACACGAATTATTTACAAATCTCTGCACTCTTTTATCAGCTTTTAACATCAATGTTTACAGTCTTGCATCAAATGAACTTGTACGTTTGTGCCTGCATGGGAACCATACCTGAGATAATTTTGTGAACACTCAAATTTTTGTTTTACTGCCCTCTTTTATTTCAAACATCAAGCGCTTTAAATAGTATTAAGTTTGTTATTCTTGTTACATATTAATGCTTATATTTATTGTAACATTTTTTTGTACATTGTGGTCACCATTGTTCTGCATCTGTCTAGCGTTCACTCCCACTAGGGGAGAACATGTATCAGTTGTAAAACTGTCTGTTTCAAACCTATATGTTACACCTCCAATGAATTATGTTTAAACCATTTTATTTGGTTTTTTATCGTCGTATTGACGCTATTCTAAGAATATCGCTATTTTAAGAAAATATCGAATTTGGTACATCACCCTGCTTATCGATTCGCTATACTTTTTCATTTGCTCACTGGAATTACACAAAAAATCGTAAATAAGTTATTTATAAGAATGTATGCATAATTTTGTTGTACTCTCTTCTTGCATTAAAGGCTGTCTGCAGTCTGTTTAATGACACACGGATGCCAGTGTGGTGTATTTTTAGAGGCGTTTTCTTAGTTATGAGCAGGCAGTGCTGCTTACATATATAAATGTATTGTGTAGTAACAGATCTATGCCTAATATAGTTATCTGTCACAGGTCACACGTTAACTCCTTCGGGAGTGTAAGCGTTGACTGTATTTTACATAGGTTCTTGAAAAACTGCTCTCGCTAAGCTGCAGCTGTGTTATATTTGATAATTTTTGTAAGTTTCTACTCCTCACACAATAAATTTTCGTGCAAAATTATATATGAGATTTTACCTTAGAAAAGTCGGTTTCTGATGAAAAAATTGAAAAAGCTTTAAGTACAGGAATCAATGAATCAAGGAATGATTTCTCATTAAGTTAATAGCTATCAGGTACGGTTTATTGATAACATTCTAGTTTTAACATTTTCTTGGTTTTTTTTCAGTGAGTTTTTAGCTGACTACGAGAATGGGATGACACCAAATCCAGACATCTTGTGTAACAGGATCATTAAATTTGACCACTTTTTCAACCACGCCATTAATGAATTGGGCGCAGATGCAGTAGCCACCGGACATTACGTTCGTACAACTTTTGGCAACTACCTAGAACACTATGAACCATGTGCATGTAAGCAGTTGTACTTAAATAAATAAAATTTTCTGATTAATGCAGCATAAGGCAATTTCTGTTTAAGTTCTTACAATCGCAAACCATTTCCCCATAAACTGATTTCTAATCTGTTCTAGTCGGAATCGTATTTGAAATTTTCACTTTAATTTGCAACAATGAATAGGTGTTGGTATATAATGCATTGTATATTAGTAAAAATGTGGACAAAGATGGTCCATACCACATTTTAGGGTAATGTCCTCTGCTATGGACCTCCCAAAAATATTGAGCAAAACAGCATCTCTGTAATAGTGAGTTAAGTACGCTGTACTAATTCATTGCTTAGGAATCAGTCACATGTTATTCCTTCAATGATTATTATATACGTCATATATATCATTATTGTATATGAACTATGAATTATGAACTATGAATTTATTTTCACACATTAAAAGTACAATATCGTACACATTAATAAACAATAAATAAAATGATTTGAGTAGTGCAAGGTGAGTGTATGACCATACGGTCATTAACACACTCACCTTACTTAAATGAAAAAAATACTAAAGTTATGCGTGCTTCTGTAGATAACTTAATGTAATTGATGTAATAAAGTAAATGATGTAATAATAGCAAGGAAACATAAGGAAAACATTAAGAAAGGAAAACATAATATGTAATTACAATTTTGATAAAGGCTGCGATGAATGAATAATTTCATTTAAATTGATTTATACCTTTTACTTATCAAGTAACAAAGGTCGTAATGATACCTATTAGTAAAAGAAAAACATTAGTGCAAAAAGACACACGTGCACAAAAAAGAGAAAAAACCTCTGGTATATGATTCTGTATAGACTTATTCTGGGCTCAGTCTGCTCACTGTCCCTGTATTATTCATCTCTGTGTGCAACTGTGATGTTAGATCTCACTTTGGTCATTGCCCTTGTAATTACGATCAGTGATCAGTGTAAACTCCCTTGGGTATCTGTCTGGACTTTGTTCCTTTATTTATTTATTTATTTTTAACTTAGTTTTCACAATATTTTTTTACTGTCATCAGTGTAAACACAATTCTGATTTTGTTCCTGGAAATTTACATATTGTAGTTTGATTTTGCAGTAGATGAATTTTGTGTATTGAAACTTGTTTTATAAGTACCTAAGAATGTGTTTTTTCCTGTATGATAGCTGTCAAGCTGTTACAAGCTGCCGATCCCGTGAAGGACCAGACATTTTTCCTCTCACACGTTAAGCAGGTGGCGCTACGGAGAGCGATGTTTCCGCTTGGTGACCTGCACAAGTCGAGAGTGAAGCAGATTGCTTCTGATGCTGGACTCAACTTCGTTGCTCATAAAAAAGAGGTCAGAACATCGTGTTTTTGACGTAAAAACAAATAAGAATCTTTAATCCAGTTTTGCTGACAGTACATTTAGGTAGATTATCTACTAGTCTAGGATGCTAAGATGAGCACCTTAGACCTGGTCAACAAGTAGATAGTTGATCACCAGAAGAAACTACATCTAACTTGTTATGTTTACTATCTCAGAAGTTTGGCCTCTTGATTGTAATTTACGGCTGCTTGCCTCTTTTTTGCCCATTTGTTTTTCAGCATCTTCATCAACAATGACAATAATTTGTTTGTTTACTAGTGTGCAGACAGTAAATCTTGATTTTCTCACAACAGTACAAGCGTTCATGCTGTAACTGTTAACTATGCACCACTTTTTTCAGAGCACGGGGATATGCTTTATTGGGAAGAGAGATTATCAGACGTTTATTAAACAGGTAAGCAGTTGAAATCATTTTATTTTTTACACAATCAATTTCTTTAAAGAGTAAATTTTGTTTAGAGGACAAAACTGCTCTTTATACATAAATGAAAGACTTCACTCATGCATAAAAAAGTCATCTTAAATTTTTTTATCACTTACATGCTGTTTTGTTGCATACAGAGCTTGTGTAAGTAGTAATGCTGTGTAAAACTTGAAAATGTAGACTGCAACAAGGACTGCAGCAAGTTTTTCAAATAGTTGAACGTAATGGTGTAAAAAATGCCCGGTTGAAAGCTACTCAAATGTTGTGGAGCTTAATGTATCAGGACTTCTCAAATCAGCTGGCAACTAATGATGTCATTAGTTAATTATGACTGTGATTATCAGATTCTGAGCTACAAGGAGGAAATCTCGAGCCTGCTCAGTCACTTGACTGGTAACTCTGTTGGCCGAACATGAGCATACTAATCCCAGGTCTTTGGTTCAAATCCTGACTAGTCCACAATTTCTCAGTGTCTCCTTTCTCCAACTCATTACCCACTGATAAAATACACTGCAATGGTTTATAAAAAAATTTGGCAATCACAGTCAAAATTAATTAATGGTATAGAACTGTTTTTCAATTTTTGATAGACTTATTAACAGTTTTTGTAGTTACTCATGACTGTTCGTCAGTGAGCCCAGTCACTCTGGCCGAGATTCTAAGCTTCTGTATTATTAGAAATATGGCTACATGTCCTGCTCTTATAAGTGTCAAATTCTAGTGTCTAGTTTGCATATATGCATTTACATGTCTTACGTGTTCAAATAACCTATGTGTCCAAAATACCTTGTGTCCAAAATTTGCGCGTTCATAACAAGCAGTTTTCTAGTTGCTCATGTGGTCAAGATGACCGCAGTCTACTTGTGTCCAAATGCTTTGTGACAAGGCACCATACGTGCAAACATAGTGAAAAATAGTTTGCCGTGAAAAATGAAATATTCTGTGTGCAGGATAGGCTGAAGTGCTTATTGGCAGTTCACAAAACAGAAAAACAAATATAATACCCGTCTATAGCACGTTCAGTTTAAATAATTTTTTACCTGTTTACCACATAGCATTATCACAGTTTAGTTGATCTTCGGTTCCAGGACAAGTGAGGACCAACCAGAATTTAGGACTTAAAATACGAGAACAGGGGCACCTGAAGTAGGTTTCAGAAAATCGGCTTGAAAATTATATTACTTTATAGCAATTTTATGCGTTCATCGTACTCGCATTGAAACGATTTTTTGTTTATGTTTTCACCAGTTGGTTGACTCACCTCCAGGATGCACCACTTGCTAATCAAAAAACATATTCTTAATTTTATTGACAAGATACAGTGATTTAAAATTTTATTTAGTGATGTGTATTTTTCAAACTTTACCTAGTGTTATCTAAAGTGGAGAGTTTATTAGATTGCTGTATTTTGCTGTAGCCAATCACGGCCAGAGCCAGTTTGAGAGGTTATAGTGAGAAAGTGAAAATTGTAATCTAGGATAATAGAGTCTCAAACCTGCATCACAAATAAACTGTTTAAATTCTCCAGTGGTAAAAAATTCTCATGACACAAAAACTAAAGAACCTGGGCTTCATTCTTCAATGGCCGTTAACAATATAAATTCTGTTTACATGTTTCAGTATTTGGAAAGTAAACATGGGAATTTCTATGATGTCGAAACTGGCGAAATTGTGGGGCAGCATGACGGAATACACAACTGGACGCTTGGACAGTGCTGCCATCTAGGTGGATTTGCCAAAAAATATTATGTTGCCAAAAAAGTTCCGGGTTCTCAGGATATTATTGTGGTAAGTTTTGCTAAAATAATGTTAATTAGGTCACGAGTGATTCCATCTAGAGATCTCATACATAAAGCCTAAATACTTTTCTACACATGTTTATGTTTTAAAGGCTGCTGGTCATGATCATCCTGCCCTCTATGCGTCATCAATGGAAACGGGAAAACTGCATTGGATTGACGAGCACAGTCGTGTAATCGCAGAAAGCGGACAATTCCGTTGTCGGTTTAGGTAAAAGCTGCACATTGTGTCTTCTTTAGTCGTAATAGTACAACAAAGTGATGATAGATGGCACCAGGAATCTCTTGTTTCACTCATTATGAAAAACTGAGATTGCCAACTTTTGTGAATCTCTGACAACTATTGAGAAACAATTGTTTTGAAAGTGTTTAAATGGTGCGTGTAATCATTTTGTGTACCACTGAATGTCACATAATACATCTGAAGTAGTCACGTTCAGAAATAAAATATAATATTAATAAGTTACAGTACACTAGGTTGTATTTGTATTTTGCAGATTTCAACATGGGAAACCTTTGGTGGGATGTACAGCGACCCTTTACAATGATGGTCATTTACATTTAGAACTGGACGTTCCTCAAATGGCTTTAACACCTGGGCAGGTAAGGCTTGCTGGTTTTTTTTTTGCTTACAGGCTTGGATGTTTGCAAACTTAGTTCTTCCTATGTTGAACACGTAAGATGTCGTAACTAGGTTTGGTAACACTTAGTGTTGCCGTATATCTGTGCTTTCATAGCAAAATCGTACATAAGTCAGCAATTAAGCTTTTTTAGCTATTCACACACCCCGAATCTCCATTTCATGAGGATCATTTTGATACCAAGTTCATTGTTCTATGTTATTTATAAGCTGAGATCATCCACATTGACATCGTAGATGGCTCTTCCTGATGAAGATCTGGTCCTAGCAACAGAAAAAACTCGAAGCAAAATGGCTGCTTCCACAAGCTACTATTGGAGTTTGAAAATACAAGTTTTCTTACAATTGCTGTACTAGTTTCCTGTCAGAAAAGTGGGTACAGGGTCATAAAATTTGATTTTTAGTATTTTTTAACATTTCCTTGATGCCAGCATATAAAAGTCCAAGATATTTAGCATCTGTTTTTACAAAAAAACGAAAAATTGACATTCTACCAAATTTTGGTGAATTTCATCTTGAAGCATCATAATGTAGTTCTAACAATGCTGACTTATGGACGGTTTTGGTACAGACACTTGCACATTATTATCTTTTTTTATGGTTTTATATATTTAACATGAGCAGCATAAGGTGACAAACTAAATTCAGTAAATTGACATAATAGAGCATTTTGTTGCAGTATGCAGTCTTGTACTCGGGTGAAGAATGGCAGGGAAACACAAGAACATTCAAAGCAGAGACGTTTGTCTTCTAGACCGAAGAGTAGCAAAGATTACCAAGTTGTTAGGTGACATTAAGGTTGTAGAGTGTCTTGTTCAGTAACTGTGATTCACAATAACAAGTTTGTTAATTTGTTAAGAATGAATTCTTTATCTGAAAAATATATACATGTTCAATGGGAAAATACTGCTAGCAGTCTCGAATGGTAGTTGCAGCTTCTTGATATAATCTGAACTGTACCAGGTTACTGTATGTTCATTTGAGCTGTAGCCACTGGTCAGACATCATACGTCGTTACATAGACATCCTACATAGAATGTTAGTCAAACGTTTTCGTAATAAAAATGATTGTTTTTGAACGAATCGTTTATTCGAGTATGATTAACTCTCATATTTGCAATCATAATGCCACTTTCTTCATGGCAACTTTTTTTGCAATCCCAGAGTGCATATATAAAGAGGCGACTATATTCTGTTTTCTCTCTGCGCATTGTATCTAATACTAATATACCATTTACTAATACGCTTTGTAATAAACAAATAAAAATAAATGTACAAAGCAAAACAAGTTTGTATGTAAAACTGTTTATTTAAATAGTTACTCTGTGACAAAAGCGAAAAAACTGCAACAGAGATATACACAATAACAGACAGCAATAAAAACTCGCCTAATTAGTCATATCTACCAGCAAAGGAAGTTCACAACGTGTTATAATATATACAGTCATATTTACCAAGACATCATAATTAATATTACATACATTAACACTGGAAAACATTTAAAAGCTTTATAGACTCCAGCATGAAAAATGCAATGACGTCAAGCTCAAGTCAAAGTATGTGAAACTTGATTCTGTTGTGTGACCTTAGATGGCGCCACAACACTAGGATTGACCACGGTTATGCCTGAAAATCTCTAATCACAACAATTGAAACCATTTTTCTAAAAAAATTGCGTCCTGAACATTTTTTCCGCGAAAAATACCGTAATCCTATAACACAAACTAGAGAACACTGGGCCCTCAACCCAGCACAAACTACAAAATACTGCACCCTCAACCCTGTGAAAGATAACACTCTTAACTAAAGAGAGAAAATTGAAAACGGATTGGCAAAAACCCAAACTGTACACTCCGACTGACAATTTCAGACTAATATAATAATTTTAAACAAAGGCTCAAATACCTGCAATTAAATTAAAGTAATTAAAAATACAATTAGGCCTACCGTCTAGTTCCACGATAAAAATTGACAAGAATATTGTAGTGAAAACAATAATTAATCAATATTGCCTGTGTACAGACACAGGACTGCTCTGTTATTAAACTCAGGCTCAGCAGTAACCTGATTTACAAACAAAAACAAATCATACTACAACAAAACAGATCTCTAACTAATATGTACAAGAGAAAAAATGTTTAGTTTATCCTAATCAAGCAGCATCATTATACAGAGTTGTGTGTAACACTAAATGAAATACACGTTAATGTTTAATTAAGCAGTGAGTATTCAGATGAATGACTGAGGGTTGAAATGATACGGTTTCCTCACTCCATGGTCTACATTCCATGTGTTGAACAGACAAAAGATTGTGCAAAACCCTTAACAAGAATCAACGACGATGAAAACAAGCATAAGATACACCTACAACCAGTGATTAGCAGCAGCTGTGTGATGGCCAAGAACTTTCCTACGCAATAGCAGAAACCTTAGCTGCAATTTTCTGAGAATGATCCAACCAAATCTGGGTACTCAAGAAACGCTGTACTGACATTCCGATAAAAAGTTTTTGGTTAATCTGCATACTAAGAAATCGAAACCGTGAACATTTATCAAGCCTTAATATATTATTATTACTATTATATTAAGATTGCTCTATATTTAATCTAAACTGTACATATTACAACCGTATTATCAACTACATTAATACAACATTTTAAAAAGTTTACACTAGTTTTGTTCAAAAGAAAGTAAGCCACCTGCACACAGAGTAAAAATTATAAAATTCTTTTCATAAAAGGCCAAGCAAAGATTTATATTCTACTGTCTAGAGGGCAGCACACACGTCTCATATGATAAACGACTGACTTACATTGATCAAAATTAAAAAGTAAATATTAGAAAGTGTGGAAACTCCAACATTAAGGTTTTTCAAAATAAAGATTACTTAACTCATTCGGCTTAAGTAAAGATTTATTTACACATGTTCGCTCACTTAAAAATATCAAAACTAAAACACGAAACGATGTAAAAACTGAAACGCATGGTTGTGCACAGATCAAAGTTTTACAAAACTAGTAACTAAATCTTTCCACTAAAATGAACTCACAACTCTGTGCTCAATTACAACACAAGTACAACCTAAAACTGTTGAAATGAGTAAGAAGTCGAAGAAGACTCTAATTATGAGGAAAACTCCACACAGAACACAATACAAAAACGTTTCAATGGAGACAAAAAATTGCTAAAATAAGCACCAGGCTCGTAGTGTAGTGGGTGGGGGCCAAAAACATGACTCCACACAATGAAAAAAAACTTACCTCCCATTCTAGTTACAACCTACAACGCTACACAAACACTTTATTATAATACAACCTTTTATGTGCATACAAAGACCAGAAATTCGTTTATGCACATGGAGAGCCCCAGCGATTACACCATAATGACAGGTTAGATTAGAAGTTATGAACATGATTGGTTGCCATGACGATGACAGTTTTGTCAATTCTTTAATCTACGACAAGCAGAAATCTGCTTCAGAAATAACGAATTTTAGACGAAAATAGATTTTTGGATAAAATCTGGCATCTTGAGTCGACTAATTTGCTTCTTTGAGTCACCGGAAGTTGCAAGCGATGGCAGACATCAGATGAATTCACCTGTGCTGCCGCAAGGTGTCACAGTGAAACCAGGCATATCCAGGTGCAAAACTACACAATTTACAATCGAACACGATCGCAGTTCAACGGCCCTGCTTTAAAGGTGCAGTCGCGTGGACTGTCTTAAATATCCCGAGTTCTTGTATAATGCTGAGAACAAATACACAGATACAACCCTCCATAAATTACCACTAGGTGACGCTAGTGGTTACACGAACGTGGACAGTGCTGATGGCTGCTCAGCGTCCACTAGCTTTTTCTTTTGGTCGGCGCCGTACTGGCCGATGAAAGACCCGTCCTCGTTGAATTTGCCACCCTCGCCATCACCGTACTCTGCCATCGAATCCGTGTCGCTCTCCATGGGTTTCATGTCAGAATTCAACGACGGCTGTGACCCCTTGCCTTGCTCGGGTGTGTCAGTTACGCTGAAATATAAAATTAACCAATCAGGTCACAGTGACTGCCATAGCAGAAACAACCAATCAAATTCATGGCAGTTTGAGAAAAAATCATTAAAGAAACAAGCAAAAAGTATTAGAATTGCACTCTTATCTCAGTTTGCCAGACATCGCTTCTATGGATATCTGAAGAATCGGACAAAACCTAGACCGTTAAAAACTCCGTTGTTTCGCGAGCTGACCGCTAGCTGATGGGCCGTCACGTTGTTTACATCATTACATCGGTGTGACCAAGTACCATGTAACGATGCTGTACTTAACAAGATTGTTTCTAGATATTTTACAGAGCACAAACGCGAAGTCGACGAAAAAATAGTATAAAAGCTCATTGGTCAGAACAAATGTATCGTATTTAAGCATGTAGAGAAAAAACGTAGAGTCATTTATACAGGATTATTTAAGTTAATTACCGACAGTTTGCATAGGAGTCGCCCGCACTAGAAGTTTTCGAGATAATTAGGCTATATATTAGAAATCAATAGATAATTCATTCTACATTATCGTGAGTCTAATACATGGCCCTTACTGAATTAGCTTAGTATCAGTAATATGGACAATCAGCAAATTCGGACTAGAAAAACTTAATTGCCGACTTATGGACGATTTTGCTATGCAATAATAAATTATTTATTATTATTATAAACAACCAATCAGATTCACAGCAACGACAGGACAACCAATAAAAATCTCCTGAATGGTAAACAGAAAAGCAGGGCCAGAGTAACAAGTAATGAAACAAAGTAGTAGCAACTTTGGAAGATATTCTCTATCACGTCCATGATTTAAACCTCAAATAAAACACTTTTATTATTTTCACCAGCTTTTGGTTGCTCATAATCAATAAATTTTGGTTGTTTCTGTAAAATATGGTAGTTTGACTTAATTTGCTTTTAGTTGTATAACATAACAGTTTTATAGCTGTGTGATCTTATTGTACCTTTTAATTATGTAAAGCCGACGAGGCATCTGGGTAGTCAGGCTAATTATTGTTCTAGAAATTACAGAACTAATCAGAAGAACAAATGGAACAAAAAAGCACCAAAATCAAAATTGCACAAAAGTGTGAAACAGCCTAATGTAGTAAATTAACATGAGCAGCTATCAGTCCCACAAAGTACGCCCAACTTACGGCTTGCTATATTCCGGGAATCCACCGTCCTCATCTGCCTTTTCCGGATCCTTTCCCAAAGCTGCTTCCTTCTCTTGAACTGCAATAAGGTCAATAGAAGCATTAATGAATAGTGACACAGTACAAAGCAATAGTCTCTGCACACTGAAAGTAGCTGTTTATGAAACAGTTTACTAAACTGGTCCGTAACTGTCTGTTTGGGCCACCGTGTCTTTGCGTCCATTGCTCCACGATTGTGGAGTAATTTGCGTCAACTGCCAACATTACAAAATGTTTAAAAGCACTTAAAGCACACCTATTTAGGCAGCACTATCCTCAGCCTTATCTGTACATTAGAGTAGAGCATGTTGTCACAATTTTATGATTGCTTTTAAAATCAATTTTACTGCAATTACAATTACAATTAGTATGGTTTTGTGAATGATTAATTTTATAATGACAGCACATGTAATTTTAAGTTATAACTAACTTTTAATTGGTAAAGTGCATCTAGATTACGCGATGCGATGAACTACATAAATACTTTATTATCATTACTATAGTAACTCCGTCGGTCAGTATTGCCTTGGACACTAATAATAGCAAACTAGAAAACGTTTGCAAGCAAGTCTGTTCAAAATAGCATCTACCTGCTTAACTGTGAAACATGCAAAATGTTTTTGCAATAATTAAACTTAATGAGTCGCATACATATGATTTGACTTCCTCATTAACCTCGTTGTTTCAACTTAGTATTGCTTTAGTGAAGCTCAGATAGGTTCATAACTGTATTTCTGATATCACAAATCATTTTTAATTTAGTTTCAAGAGATTTAATACATCAAAATACGAGAGATCAATGCCGCACTTGGCCGATGGCTCATAACAAATTGGGCATTATTCTGCCTCGAGATGAAATCGCTCTGCCTCCCCTTGACTGATATTGAATCTATTATTCTTAAGGGATTCTTCCAGGGGAATACCAGTACCATTTACTCCACAAAATATTAATTTTATCTATCCAGTTTTAGAATGAATCAGGGATTAGCAATCCACTGGAAAACCTTTTCTAGTAAATACCGACTTAAGTTGGAAAAGTCGTAGATTAAAGTTTACAATGACGGGTGTGAACGCAGGCGTTTACCTGGGTACTTGCCACCACGATTTCTTCTGATCAAGCAGATGATGATGAGGATGAGGATGAGAATCACTATGGCGATCATCATTCCAATAAACCATCCGGCCGTCGTGAAATCTGAACCATCAGAAGGAGCTAAAATGCAGAAGAAAAAAAACAGGTCAGATGAAACTCCCCTAAAATTTAATCAGTAAAATTTGATCAACTAATCAACAATATTTAGCACGTTCAAAATGACACTCATAACGAACGAACAGTGCAGTTACAGAAGCATTTTTTAACTTAATACAAGTTGTAACTAATTACAGTAATCATTTATAACGAGCAATAAACAAATCTTAACGTTTTTCCATTAAACTTATGCAGTGCTTATTATAATTGTTTACAAATTACGAATTTTAAAATTTAACGTCGATGGAAAATATTCACAAAAAATTTTCTACACAATTTTTAAGTAAAGCAGCACAAAGCACCTATAAATAAAGACAGCATACAGATAGGATATGCGCACGTCTAATGCACCAAGCCAATGTGCTAATAATGTTCAATAATGTATTATTAGAAAGTGCAAACATTGCAGTGAAGTATGAGCTTTCAATAATACATTACATCATTGGGAAATGCAAGCTTTCAAAGTGGCATAATAACGAAACCTCTTTATAACGTTCAGCTACCCTTTTTATAGTGCCAAACCCGCTTAACGCCCAGTTTGACAATTTTACAAAGTAAGAATTGCTAGAACCATGTCACAGTTCTTGTCGGAACTACAGCAGCTGCAAGCATCTAAATGGAATAGTTTTGAAACTCATTAGAAACTTTTAACTGCATTGCCTGTAATTTCTGTTGATAATTAGTCTAGCAGTGCAGCAAATATCCTAGCATCAATATAGTATGTGTAAATAGTAAATGTAGTCTAGTATTACAGTTTGGAAAAAACTGTTAAAAACTCTGACAAAAGGTTCTAGCAACTTTAGGAAATCTGATAACATAAAAAAACACTGAATATCATTTAAGGTCTCAAAACATTATTTATTTCTTATTAGGAGCTCCTAACTGGCCTCATCACTTGAAACATTAGAAGTAAAATGTTTAAACAGAATGTATCAGTGTAAAATAAGAATACTAAAAGCAAAAAGAACTGCTAAATATCATTGATTTAAATTATTTAAAGAAAGGTTAAATTAGGTCATTTTTATTCTTTCTCTAGCTTATTATATTTCAAACCAATGATGTTTATCTGTTATTTTTGCTTAGAACGTTCTTGCTTCACACTGGAACACACTTGATAAATATTTTACCTGTAATTTTCAGCTGATGAGGCCCATTAGGGCTAAATCTCCCGAAATAAATAGATCATCTATTGAGACTATAAAAGACATTCAACGTTTTGTATGTTAAAGACGGAAGTTTTAGAACAACTCTCATATTTTAAGTTCGAAAACTCTTCATCTTGTGCCAAAAGCACAGCATAAATATTTATCATGCGTCCAATGCACGCCCAGAAAAGCGTACGACTGGCCTGTACATTATGCATCACTTAGCACAAATGACATGAACAAACCAGGCAATTCTTCAGCCATGATGCAGCACCGTCTTGTAAAACAGCCACTAAACAAGCACACGGCAACACTGTAAACTGAGAGCAAGAATCTGAACACTGCACAAGCTGCACACTTGCAGACACAGTTTCATTCCACTGTGGAAATATGTTTATGAGTTTGGCCACAGCTGGTAGCACAGCTGAACGGTTTATTTATAGTAGGAAGCCCAGAGGCTTAAAGGCTTGGCTTCTTCAATTATGCATGCCTCGGGACACGCTGCGGGAATTTCAGGCAAATATTTGCGACTGATTAGCACAACTAAAGTACCTTATCTGTTAACGACTACAGTCAGGTAAAGTTGTGTTAATTAACAGGCGTTCTGGTAAGGTATACATATGTTTCAGCAAGGTATACATATGTTCCAGCAAGGTATACATATGTTCCAGCAAGGTATACATATGTTCCAGCAAGGTATACATATGTTCCAGCAAGGTATACATATGTTCTAGCAGGGTAAATGTATGTTCAGATGCTCGACTCACCATCACACGACTGTAATTTTTGCCAAATTAAATATTGAATAATCATTCATACTTCCAAACATACGTGCACAAACAGCTTATACATGCAACACACCGTTATATTCAGTGTGCAACACACGGTTATATCCAGTGTGCAACACACGAGAACATGCAACATGCTATATAAAGTAACACAACAAATACTCATTCCAGCAGTTACTGATTCACTAATGCGAGAACTATACAAGCTTCATATAACTGCACCAGTTACAGCTATAACTACAGCAATACAAGTAACACAGGCAGTGTATCGTAACAGTCACATGCAACGTAACAAATGTTGACACAGAAGCTTAACACTGGCTGCAGTTTCGTACTAAAGGTACATTCACACACACACAAGAATGAAAATCATACAGAAAAAACGCAAGTATTTCATAGAATACTTAAAATGATAGTTGAAATGAGCAAATTTCACCAGCGAATGTCACAATTAACAAAATTGCCGAATTAATAATGAATTAAAAACTTGTGACTACTAGTAGTGGCAAGTGTACCTGTGTGAATGTACCTTAAGAAACAATACGCTATTGCTCATTAAATTGGATAATCAAAGTTGTTTGAACAAAGGAGGTTTCGACCGAGCTGTGAGCATGCGCACAAGAAACAACAAATGCCCAAACATAGCTAATCGATAACAGCTGCAGAGATATGACCAGTGGTCAGTTTTGAGACACACGCATGCATGAGAAACGTAACAAGGAGATATGCAATAAAGAAGCAAGCGTTTTGTGCTAAATAACACTACTAGATGGCACCACACGCAGCGCTTACCATAAAGTCATTCCAAGATGGCAACACCGTCAGCGGCGAATAATTCACGGTAAAAAAAAGATAAAATTCAGAGATGAGAAATAAGCAGTATGATTAGTGATCATAGCAAAATATGTAAAGAATGGAGTGTTATAACAATGAAAGCTTAATTAACGACAAAATTGTACCAGTTAGCTAACAAAGCAAATTATGTAACAATGTTAAACTTGTGTAACATCAAAACAGCATTTCAAACTGTTATAATTATTGAAAAAAAGCATTAGTAAAATTTATACAATCCTCAGAATCAAACTGTCGCATCTCCGGAAAGAAAAAAAACCCGCTGGTATGTTTATGACGTAAGTAAAATTTCCCGTATTTGGAAGTTGATCTCAAAATATTTGCTTTGAATTAATGACATGTTCAGACTAGCCAGTTTTCTGTCGTTATTTTTCTCTCTGACAATAAACTCACGAGCGTGAACTGCCTAGCAAGTTACTGTCGGTAAGTTACTGCAAAGTGTCTGGCAGTTGTTGTTACTGTCGGTAAGTTACTGCAAAGCGTCTGGCAGTTGTTGTTACTGTCGGTAAGTTACTGCAAAGTGTCTGGCAGTTGTTGTTACTGTCGGTAAGTTACTGCAAAGTGTCTGGCAGTTGTTGCGAGTCGATTTCCTGTTTAGCATCAATGCCTCAGAGAGTCACAACTTTCCTCGCAGTGAATAGAGAAGTACATTTCAGAGCTCTCACTCAATCCTGGAGAGCAGAGATTCTAACAGCAAGTTTTGCTGTTTAATCTGAACACTCTTACAAATTACTTAACAAGTTTACTAGACAAGAAGACTTGCTAGTCTGAACGCGTAATAATGATAACAAGAAAAATGTGCCATAATGATAACAAGAAAAATGTGCCATAATGACAACAAGAAAAATTGTAAAATTTGCATATGATGCGACAAAATACTTTCATCTTCAAGAAAATCAATAACGATTAGCTGATTAATTAGACAACTCATTAACTGAAAAAATCAACAACAACAGATCTAAAGTTCTCAAGACAAATAATAACAATCAAAAACTGATCTGTGAAATTTCAGAAAAAACTTCAAAATTATAAGTATGGCAGATGCTTCAGTAAGATTGTTAAGCGTTCCAATTAAAACAAACTTTAGGCTAATTTATTATTACCGGAAACCACAATCACAGGATCAAGTGAAGAGGCAGTGGAAGCTGGAAAAGGAACAAAAGGAATATGAGAAACATAGTGACGGAAACTGTAAACAACTGGTAATAAATGTAGGTAAATAATAACAACATACAGTGTTCCCTCACTTATCGCGGGTGCTCCATTCCAGGCCCACCCGCAATAAGTGAATTTCCGCGAAGTAGGGACGCTATACTTATTTCACGTCAGCAAGTAGCATCTCAAGCGGGCGCAAGTACTACATTTCGTTTTTGGTGTGTATTCATCCGTCGAATAAATACACTATTTACTGTAAATGGTAATTTTTTATGATTAATAATATTCTTTTAATGTTAGAATTAATATTTTTAATATATTTTTATACATTTTGTGATTTTTAATGCAAAATTCATCATATCTATACCTCACTGTACAATACGTACTACGCATGTGGAAAAATACTCTAGACGGAGTGCCGCAAAAACCCGCGAAGCAGTGAAAATACCGCTATAAATATTTACATTAATATTTTTGGAAACCCGTGAAACAGCGAGTGCGTGATAAACAAACCGCGAAGTAGCGAGGGAACACTGTACTACAATGTCTCTGTCCAACTACAATAACAAGGTTATTAAAAAGTATAGAAAACATTAAGGGATGGGAAAGCTATCATCGTTCAATGCAAATGTATTGATGAATTCAACCATCCCGCCCACCACGACCTCTGATCACGTCTAACAGTAGTGTAAAGTGATCTCAGTTTCCCGTGTTGACCAAACAAGCCCTGATCACGTCTAACAGTAGTGTAAAGTGATCTCAGTTTCCCGTGTTGACCAAACAAGCCCTGATCACGTCTAACAGTAGTGTAAAGTGATCTCAGTTTCCCCAGGCTGATCAAACGACCCCTGATCACATCTAACAGTAGTGTAAAGTGATCTCAGTTTCCCCGTGCTGATCAAACGAGCCCTGATCACGTCTAACAGTAGTGTAAAGTGATCTCAGTTTCCCCGTGTTGATCAAACGAGCCCTGATCACGTCTAACAGTAGTGTAAAGTGATCTCAGTTTCCCCAGGTTGACCAAACAAGCCCTGATCACGTCTAACAGTAGTGTAAAGTGATCTCAGTTTCCCGTGTTGACCAAACAAGCCCTGATCACGTCTAACAGTAGTGTAAAGTGATCTCAGTTTCCCTGTGTCAATCAAACGAGCCCTGATCACGTCTAACAGTAGTGTAAAGTGATCTCAGTTTCCCGTGTTGACCAAACAAGCCCTGATCACGTCTAACAGTAGTGTAAAGTGATCTCAGTTTCCCTGTGTCAATCAAACGAGCCCTGATCACGTCTAACAGTAGTGTAAAGTGATCTCAGTTTCCCCGTGTTGATCAAACGAGCCACGCTGCTACCAACTGCATGAATATTTTCGAGTAAAAACATTGAAATGGCAACAAAAGTTTGACAGAACAATAAAAGCAAAGTTATAAGAATAGTTTTGATAATAGCTAAAGCCAAAAGCTAGAAATGAATATGTAAATATACAATATAGTTAAAAGATTATAACACAGAGAGGAAATAAAAGAGAAGCACTGAGATGACTATTGCCCTTAAGCAGTGTGAACAAACTGAACATATAAAATACTTTTCTTAAAGCAATAAATTTGTCTAAATAAAACCACCGAAGAATAAAAAAAAATTCTGGCAAAAATTTCTGAGCGACAATCTAACAGCGGTAAATGTATTTATAATCAAGAAGGAGCATTTGGAACCAAGCGGGGTAGGAACACCCCCCCCCCCTGCAGCTAAGGTGATATGAACAAATTGGAATTGCTAGTAGTTTTACAAAGAGCATCTGCAAGCAACGAAATTGTGCCGTTTCTTTCTACAAACGACACTGTTAGAACTATAAACTGTGGAAAAGATGCATCTTCTCTACAGGCGCTGACTCAGCTTTATCAAGTAATTGTGCCTGGAAATGTTAGCTGTAGCAGTTAAATTAACAAGCAAAGAACCACCAGTCAACACACGCACACACACACACATGCACACACACACACTCGCACAGACACACTCACGAGCCGCATTAACGTTCAGAATTATCATCGATCTGCCAAAACTTGATGACACAATCCGTATTTGTTAATTCTCTTTGCAAATTCAACAAACAAAACTCTCCGGTTAATATCTCAAGACGAGCGCGACATCAGAAATAGTACCAATGCCAACTCATAGAGGGCAGCAGCATTGCCACTAGTTCTAACGTTGCGCATATCTACGCAGGCAATCAGCTAACAGTGATACCTTCTTCGCCTCCTTCCTCGATGGTAGATATTAAATTAGGAGCTAAAAACAAATGGCAAACAAATAAAGCAGAGGTAAATAAAGCATAAATAAACAAGGTAAACAATTAAACAATAATATTGGTAAACAAATCGAACAGACAATCAGATGGGTTGGCAAACAATGCAATTAAGCATAGGTTCAGGTCAACGGGACATAGGAAGCAGAATGACAACAATGATACAGTAAGTAAAGCAACTAGGGTAATCACACAACAACATAAGGTAGTTAAAGGAAAAGTCAAGCATTCTGGGAAGTTAGGTTTATTTCAATATTTGCGAAAGATATTAAAGGATTTGGCAATAAAAGTGCGATAAATGCCTCATGTGATTAGTTTAAATCAGTTTAAAGTCGCGATCATTTCACACTTGGGTGCTCCTGAAAAGAATGTTGTTTTTCCACCAATGACATCATTCACCAACTGAAGAAAATTGGCACACTGTCAACTTGTGAGAAGGGTATAAGAAATTTTTACAAAAAAATAGACATTAATTTTGTGATATTTATGGAAGAATACCAAGCAATGTACAAAAGTCTGAATTATTTTAACCTTACAAAACAGCCATGTTGCGCTTAGGAAAAGTCGAAAACCACCAGTTACCTTATGTTCTACAAATAATTTTTGCAATTTTCTTTTTTACATTTTTCTAAGTTTGAGTGATAACAGTAAAATAAACCCAACATGCAAAGTGGCTTGTCCTTTCCTTTAAAGGGAGGTAGACAAAGCAAAGAGGTAAGGTAATAATAATCACTGGAAACAAGTCTAGAGAGGTAGACAAAGCAAAGAGGTGCGGTAATAATAATCACTGGAAATAAGTCTTTGGTGCATGATAACTTTCAACACGAGAATGAAGAATACTGTAAAAATAAAATTGAACTGCAGTCAGCAAGAAAAATAGAAAAAGTTGAAATGACAAAAAAAAACTGAGACAAACTAAACGAAAGTTAGCAAACTTTGCAATAAGATCTAGCAAAAAAGAGTAAAAAAAATGAATAAATGCAGTTGAACCCTCAGCTAAAAATTTGGTGATTACAAATTACGTGCAAAGAGCAAAATTATAAAGATTGCTGAGGCAAATGACGGTCTTACATTTTTACACACTGTATTCCACCCCTCATTTACCCATACGGGAATATTCCAACAACAAAAACGACTATTGAACTCCGGACAATTAAAACCAAATCTTTATATGTAAATTATAAACAGTGGGCAAGTCTGAGGAGGATTTTGAATACGTACCGTCTCCTTTTGTAGTCACCACTTTAATGTCACTAGGTGCCTCTTTCTCATCGTTAACAGCAACAACCTGAACCTCGTATTTGGTACCAGGTTCCAAAGAGTCGATGACAATGTGGTCGTTAACATATTCCTCATCACTACGCTCCCATTCCTCCTCTCCTTCATCAGATATAAACAAAACAATGAGCTCTACACTGCTTATATATAACAATGTTCATTTATAAACAATGACAGGGTCATTAATAAGCAACCAGTTCCACAATGTTTATATAAAACAATGTCCATCCACAAACAATGACGAACAATGAGTTCTATACTGTTTTATATACTGTAGTGTTTTTCAATGAATATTGACATTGTCTTTCATAAACAATGAGATAAACAAAGTTTGTGTAACTATGTAAGCAATGTTTATCCACAAACAATGACAGTATGATTCATAAACAATGAGTTCTGCACCGTTATTACATACAACATTTCCCGGTCACAAACGATGGGCTTTAAAATGTGTATATGCAACAACTTTCATCCCTAAAGAATAAGTTTTAAACACAACAAACCAGAAACAATGAGCATATATTACAATTGACATCTACAAAAATATCTACATAACCTAGCGACGTTCTATCAAATACTGAAAGTTTATTACTCTTATTTCTTTTAAAGAAACCGCACCAATCCAGACCACACAAGAACAAAGGCTATAGTCAAAAAGTAAACATCTAAATACAGGCCACACAAACAGAATACAGATACGATGAGCATCCTCTTGGCTACTAAAACAAGTGTTTTACACATATTTCATTACAAATTATTCAAAACCAGCAGCGCCATCTCATGTTTAAATCACTCACCAACTTTTCGATAGTTTGCATAGTAAAGTTTCCCTTGAATACCATCGTCTGGTTGCTCCCATCTAAGGAGAATGGTGGTGTCATTGTGACCTTCAGCGATCAGTACAGGCTTTAACGGCACTAGAAGTTAGAAAAACGAGATGACAAAGTGTACTTCAGGTGAGTAGCAAGAGAACAAAACACACCATCACATGCTCTAGTGAGCTGATACAGTACGCAGCTGCAGGAACAGTAAAATATCTTCTTTTAGAAACTACATTTTGCAATTTTGGGCAGTGTTGAAAGAGAACTAAAAGCAGTTTCTAAAAAAATAAATGAAGGTCATTCATTCATTATGGAGTTCATTGTTAGCTGGAACATCAACTTTAAAATCATTTGGCTCAACATTTTCACTTACTATATTATTTGAACCTGGAATGGCTTAAGACTATATTAACCCTTTCAGTCCCAAATTATTTTTAAATAAACAAAAAAATTTTTGGCTTGGTACTTTTGTTCCCAATGTATGGGATACACAACATTCTTTGTCATGTGCAAAAAAAACAAATTCCGACTTTAAAAACACAACAAAAGCAAAAAATGTGCTTCATTTTGCGACTGCTGATAATTTTTTAAAGTATTTAAGACATTTAGTATGCATGCTATGCTGATCTGTACGAAGTCGTCTCTAAAGTACTGTACCTTGCACAGTTTTTTATGCTATGTAGATTTTCTAGTTTGCCATTTTATCACTATTTTTAGTCTATTGTTATTGGCTTAAATCAAAATAACTATTAACAGATCAAATAACTGTCAGTTTTAAAATTTTATTAATTTTAAAGGCAAAAAATATTCTCGTATCCCACGGGATACAACGGGAATGAAAGGGTTAAAGATAAATACTAAATATTAAGCAGCATGAAGAACTTTACAATTACAATGTCGTCATTTACAGACAAAAATCCTTTACATATTTTGCCAATTTTGTTTTCTTACTTCCTGGTTTTCCGGTTCGCCTCTCCACGTACGTAGCTTCACCCGGTCCGGCTTTTGTTTGTGCCCGTATCATGATCCGGTACATCGTGTCAGCTTGAAGCTTTCTCACCCTCTTGGTTGTTGTCTCCCCATCGGTAATCGGAGGAGACACGGTGACTTCATCACCCAGCTTTGTGCCATTCTGTGGAGAAGATAACCTTATTTGGAAGTGTTACAATCTAGTTACATCATATTTTCTAAAAAGAGTTCCTCAGATTTCCAAACAGCAACAGTACTTGCGCATTAGGATGCTCAAATTAGCCTCATCTAATCATAGTCTAAGCTGGTCAGGCATCATCAATATAGTAAGGTTACCATTTTAACAAGTCATTCCGATAAGCCAATCATAATAATAATAATTTATTTGTCTTCAAAATAACAATCACAGAATAGTATATAACAATAAGTTACAAAATTTAAGGAGGACAGGATGGCGAAACACCAAATGGCCATCCAGTCTGCCATCCCTAAATAGTAAGTCTAGTAATTTCAGCACGGCGAACAAATATTATTATCATGAAATAAGGAACAGAATAGGAAAATAAATCAAAATTAAATTGATGGCAAACAATTATGAAAAGGAAAATAGATCAAAATTAAATTGATGGCAAACAATTATGAAAAGGAAAATAGATCGCAGTTAAGTTGATGGCAAACAATTATGAAAAGGAAATAGATCAAAATTAAATTGATGGCAAACAATTATGAAAAGGAAAATAGATCAAAATTAAATTGATGGCAAACAATTATGAAAAGGAAAATAGACCGCAGTTAAGTTGATGGCAAACAATTATGAAAAGGAAATAGATCAAAATTAAATTGATGGCAAACAATTATGAAAAGGAAAATAGATCAAAATTAAATTGATGGCAAACAATTATGAAAAGGAAAATAAATCAAAATTAAATTGATGGCAAACAATTGCGAAAAGGAAAATAAATCAAAATTAAATTGATAGCAAACAATTATGAAAAGGAAAATAGATCAAAATTAAATTGATAGCAAACAATGATGGAAAGGAAAATAGATCGAAAATAAATTGATGGCAAACAATTATGGGAAGGAAAATAGATCGAAAATAAATTGATGGCAAACAATTATGGGAAGGAAAATAGATCGAAAATAAATTGATGGCAAACAATTATGGGAAGGAAAATAGATCAAAATTAAATTGATGGCAAACAATTATGAGAAGGAAAATAGATCAAAATTAAATTGATGGCAAACAATTATGAAAAGGAAAATAGATCAAAATTAAATTGATGGCAAACAATTATGGAAAGGAAAATAGATCAAAATTAAATTGATGGCAAACAATTATGGGAAGGAAAATAGATCAAAATTAAATTGATGGCAAACAATTATGAGAAGGAAAATAGATCAAAATTAAATTGATGGCAAACAATTATGAAAAGGAAAATAGATCAAAATTAAATTGATGGCAAACAATTATGGGAAGGAAAATAGATCAAAATTAAATTGATGGCAAACAATTATGGGAAGGAAAATAGATCAAAATTAAATTGATGGCAAACAATTATGGGAAGGAAAATAGATCAAAATTAAATTGATGGCAAACAATTATGGGAAGGAAAATAGATCAAAATTAAATTGATGGCAAACAATTATGAGAAGGAAAATAGATCAAAATTAAATTGATGGCAAACAATTATGGGAAGGAAAATAGATCAAAATTAAATTGATGGCAAACAATTACAGAAAATAAAATTATGCAAATTTAGGACAAACAAAATGAAAAAATTAAAAAAGCAGAACTCTATGGGTAAAATTAACTAATTAAAAGCACAATAGCTAACAAATTAACCTGCTTATGCAACAGCAAAACTAAAAAGAAGCAAAAGTTGCATGTACCTGTAAGGCCATAATGGTTTTAAACTAGATGAATAATAAATAACAGTAACATATTAATGATATTTTTAGAAAAATGACTAAAAATTTTAAGAAGGTAAGAATCACTGAAAAAACAGTCGGAAATTGTTTCATAATAATTATATTAATGATATTATAGAAAGATCATTCTATCTGCTACATTTTCTGCACAATTCAAGCCAAAGCAAACTATTTTGAAATAACGTTAACAATTTTATTCAACGCAGTGAATTTTAAATTCATTCAATCTAACCACTACCTAATTTATTCTAGCCTAACAGCGTTTTAAGGTATAAATGTTACCTACCGTAGTCCGGTACACGATCACATAACCAGTGAGATTACCATTCGGTTCCATGGGTTTCTGCCACTCTAACAACATTGAATTTGATCCAATTGGGTAAGCTTGTAGACCATTGACTGGACCAGGAGCTGAAGAAACGATTACAGCACAATGAATACAGCAATCTAGTACATCTATTTTTACTACTAAATATGCCTGTTTTTACCTGTGAATAAGTCTGTTTTTCCGCTAAATACGTCTCTTTTTTACCAGTCAGCATGTCTATTTTCACCAGGCTGTATGTCTGTTTTTTTACAATTCTGTATGTCTATTTTCACAAGGCTGTATGTCTGTTTTTTTACAATTCTGTATGTCTATTTTCACCAGGCTGTATGTCTGTTTTTTACAATTCTGTATGTCTATTTTTATTAGCACTCTGAATGCTGTAACAAGTGTATATGAGCCTAGTTGTCCTTACGTCCTTCCGGTGTTTCAAATGTAACTTGTTCGCTGGGCTCTCCTTCATAGACGCCGTTGTAAACCACAATTTCTGCGTGAACCTCCGAGAAAGGCTTGAGATTCTCCACCTTGGCTGTCGTCTGGTCAGGCTTGATCAGTGTCACACGGGCCTTATCCTTTCCCTCGTCTTTCGTCCACGTCCGAATCTGAAACAAAAGTTAAAGTATCATTCTCTTCAACTAAACTCAAAACATTACTATAGGTGGCACTGCAATGCACTGTTTCTTGTTGAAAAATTGTGGCTTCAAAAGGTAAGTCGCTTTAGTGGTGTTCTCCATGACTAGACTTTTTGACTTTAATGTAAGTGTGATTATAACGGAATGCACTTTTACTTGTAACGAATGTTGAAATAAATGATAATGAATAAATGAGAAAGTGTATGAATGTGAAAATGTACAACTTAAGCTATTTAAAGAAGAAGAAAATACCACAGACAAGAAAGAAAGTCAACACATGCTACCCACTTAGAAGTTATGACAACTATATATATATATATATATATATATATATATATATATATATATATATATATATATTTTTCCTTAAAGCACAAGAAAACCCTACCTTAACATAAGCTTAAAAAATTCGTCTTGCAGTTTTATACCACTTACATACTGCATTTTGCATTTTGCCAGACTTGCGTCGGCGATAACGCTGTATAAGACATGTATATTTAACCTTCCGCGATGACCGTTAGACGCAGCTATTTTGATGACAACTCATTTGAAACAAGTTTAGATAACATTGTGTAAAGTTTGAAAAAATAATCAGAGTATTAGACAGTAGAAAAGAAACAAAGGAACAAAACATGTGAACTCACCACTAGAACTAATAGCTGTCAAAAACAAAAACTATAACCTACCTTGTATCCGACAAAAGCTCCCTTAATTTTGCTAACGTCATTTTCTACTTTTTTCCAGGCAAACTCTGCCTCGCGAGGACCTAACACGCGTGCCACCTGGAATTCCTGTGGGATTACTTCCGGCTCTGGAAAAGCATGGATACTACATATGTCGGCTGAATAATTGAATGAACAACAGTAACTTCAAACATGTCATAACTGTAAATGTTTGAGAAAAAAAGCATTAATGACACGATTTCAGTGAATTATACTGTTGTAATTAAACTAAGTGCGCAACATAGTGGTTGTACTAACAAGCATCATTAAGGCAACATTAACAAAGAAATAATACTCAAAATTCTCAATTTGAAATAGGTTTAGTAAAACAAACAAGTAACAACAACAACAACGTAATTTAATATTTTAAGTGAAGAGAAAACGAGGAAGCAGAGGAAGCAGATGATCCTGACAGTCAATGAATAAAAGAAACCGCTCCATCACTTCACTGCCTGAACCACATCTCTATACTGTCATGCTTAATATGCAAATTAACTGACGAGTTCACTAGTAGCAATAATACCAGCACATAGCAGGCACACTTCATGAATCAGGCTACTGAAAATAAACAGTGGTGCTGTCCTCTGTTGACCAAAAAGTGACCACAAAACGTGTAAAGCCAAAAACATGGACGAGACTTGCAGAAAATGTTGTTGTTATTACTGAATGAGCAATGACGTATTGTTATACGACTTTTCTACTTTATATTTTGCAAAATGTTTAAATTATTTCATACAAAACAAAACTATTTTTGAAATGACGTGATAAAGCTGATATTGATGTAAATGGTGGTACTCGTGATGGTGGAGGTGGACAGCAGTAGCCAGTAGAAAAATCAAAAACTGATAAACTAATAATTTATTGCACAAATCCTAATAAGAAAATTATAATTTTTCTGATTCTAAAAAGGAACAAACCGACGGGAAAGAACGAATGCACTCATCTCAAAAGCTGATGACTTCCTCAATCCTAAGCTCTTAATTAACAAAAAAATCAACAAAATTAAAAAAGGTACAAAAATTCCAAAAATGTACAAATCAAAATTGTCAATAACACGGAACTAAAAACGAGTAAAATAACGTTCAATCAATTATGAAAAAGGAAGGAAAGAACCATTATGTACTTCCAAATGGTCTGGTACCATTGCCGAATTCGAGTATAATCCAGAAATTAAAGAGAAGAGGCGAAGTTGCATTAGACAGGTCAGCTTCTGGCTTGACGTCAAAAATACCGTCTAATGTTGACGAATTGAGATCCAAAGACGACGAATTAGTATCTAGTGTTTCCATTTCATCATATGAGTCGGTTTCATTATTCAGTCTGTATTCTGATTTGGTTTCGTTATTCAGTCTGTATTCTGATTTGGTTTCATTATTCAGTTCGTATTTTAGTTCGCTTTCAATATTCACTTCGCTTTCATTATTCAGTTCATATTTTAGTTCGGTTTCATTGTTTAGTTCATGCATTAGCTTGGTTTCGTTAATCAGACCGTACTTAAGCTTGGTGTTGTTATTTACTTCATAATTTAACTTTGTTTCATTAATCAGTTGGAAAGTTGATTTGGTTTCGTTATTTGGGCCATAATTCGGTTTTGTTTTGTTCATTGTCCGAATTGAAAAACTGACATCTTTGATCCTAGAAACGATGTCTTGCAATGTTGAATTCACATCTGACATGACTGGATCAATGTCGTCCAACGTGGCATTGACGACCAAATCGGTAAAATTTTCCACAATCATCGCTTCGAGTGTATTAGACATCACAGAGAGGGTGTCAGATATTACGGACATGGTGTCAGACATAGCCACAACGGTCGGAGTCATGGAATCTGAAGCCGGCTCCGTAAAGGCAGTTTCTGGCAGCACTGAAATTATCTCTGACATAACTGGAAACGTCTCCGATATCAAGTAAAGGACCGAGGCCATCATGGCTAGAACGTCGGGGACAAAAGAGTTTGGTTGAGACATCATTTCCTGCGCTTCAGATATTGCATTCAGGGTCACCAGTACATTAGAGAAGTTCTGTCGCATGTCAATAGCTCTGGAGGTGAGCAAAGAAAGGTCTTCAGAAACAGAGTGAGATGTGTTAGCAGGCTCAACAACATCTTCAGTTGGAACATCGACTGAATCACCAAGGTGCTGGGACAACTTCATAGCATTAGCTACTGCAACAGCAGCTTGCTGAGACGTTGCACTTGCAATGTATTCTAAATATGATGGACTTGATTGGACAGTGTCCGAGGATAATCTTGAAGACTTCTCCATAGTTTTTGTAGATGTCCTAGACGCACTGTCAGATGTGCCAAAGTTCGTCCGAGACAAGATTGCGGAATCAGTAGACGATGCATCTACTGTTTCCGTAAATAAAATAGGAGTCTGGACAGATGTGATTGCATTCTTCACAAATGCATCTGCAACCTCACCTGGTAATCTTGCAGGTTCAGATGGCATGTCAGCAGATGCACCTACAGTCTTAGTAAATGCATCAGCAGATTGCACGGGTACGTTTTCAGATGTAGTAGATAAGCTTGCACTCTTTGCAGGCGAGTGTGCAATCTTAGCAGAAGAGCGTGGCGTGTTGAGTGATGAACGGTTTAATTGATTTCCAGGAGAACTCAAAACCTGGGCTGATGAGCTTTCGGTAATAGCAAAAGAATTAGTACTGAGAGGAGGCAAGCTTGCAGCCTCCACAAGCAAGTTTATTTCCTCGACTGGCAATCGTTCCGTTTTCGAAATGAACATGTCAGCAACTGCTGAAGAATTCAGGTTAATAAAAGTGGATGATTTGTCAGAGACGTTCAAAGTTTTTGAAGACGGTGGAGAAACATCAACAGACGACTCATTCGAAAGCAAAATGAAAGGGTCGACATTAGGATCTCTGCTTAGATTATTTGGTAGGTAAGAATCTACAATCGTTTCCGTGCTGAATGCAGATAATGGAAATACAAAATCCGTCGTCTTTGATGTCTCATCTAACACTGTATTCTGGGAAGCGGACTCGGATTCAGCTACGTCGGAAGCAGAAGACATCGTATCCACACTTTGTGTACAGTTAACCGGTGATTGGGTAGACACTGTATCAGATACGGCAGAAAGAGTGTCAGTCATGGTAACAATGGTGTCCGACATTGCCGAGATGGATGGCAACATAGCAGAGATTGACTCGGACACGGCGGATGCCGCTTCCGGTTTGTCCAACAGGACATTGGACATGAAGGAAATGGTGTCCGACATGGTGGACAGTGTACTGGATATGGTAGCGAGGCTGTCCGACATTGAGGTGATGATGTCAGGAACGGCAGACAGGGAAAGGTTACGTGATGAATGAGTTGAAAAGTTACTCCGCACGGGAATAGATGGTGGAGGTACTGTTGACGGCGATGGAGTTGTAGACGATGGAGAAGGTAGTGGAGATGGCACAGAAATGTAATTGGATTCTGAAAACAAAAATGTTTGGTGCAGTAAACAAACCAAAAAATAAACATCAATAAAATAAATGTGACAAAAGCTCTGCAGCTAACTTAAAATATTTTGTACCAAGGCAAAAAACTGGTTCCTAAAATCTATACACACGACTGTTTTACATCATAGTAGCAATTTATGAGCAGGCTGATTGATCTACTTCTCTTTGGGCCTATATTTTCATGTGAAATCTAATCTTCATTTTCATAATCATCTCATTCACTTGTCATTATCATTACTCTTACAATCATACTGGCATTTCATTCGCCCCGATTACTTTATTTTCACCCATCTATGTCTCTCCATTTTGCCTCTCCTAAGGCCTGAACAAGTCTACCTTCTTGGCCTGTGCCGATTCTCAATATTTAGTGAAACTTTAATTTCTGTTCTGTTTTGTAGTTGTAACATTTTGACTGTAACGTAAGTAACAATATATTATTTATCGCATTTAGGAAATAAATTAAATAAACAGGTCTATAATAATGAAACAGCAAAAATGAAGTCTAGGCCAAGTCGGCCAATTCACTTTGAATTTTTTTATATTCGAATAAAAACTAACATAACTAACCAAGTTCCCCTGGATAACTGAATTGATCCTGCTTTCTCTTGCCTTTTCATTTCAGTCTATCTTACATGTTCCTTTCATCCTCCTCCTGATTTTTGTTGTCGTTTTAGGTCAACTTACAATTATGATTTTGCACATGCGTAATTCTTATTGTACAGTAATGTATAGATTTGATGACTTTGCACAAGAAATCACAAAATGTATAAAAATATATTAAAAATATTAATTCTAACATTAAAAGAATATTATAAATCATAAAAAATTACTATGTATAGTAAATAGTGTATTTATTCGGCGGATGAACACACACCAAAAACGAAATGTAGTACTTGCGCCCGCTTGAGATGCTACTAACCGACGTGAGACTACTAAAATTAGTCCCTACTTCGCGGAAATTCACTTATCGCGGGTGGGCCTGCAACGGAACACCCGCGATAAGTAAGGGAACACTGCAAATACTCGAGGTGTATTATCAGCTTAAATGCTGTCCACCAGACACATAAGAGATAAATTCAGTTGTCAAATAATTAAGACTGTACAGAAAAATATTAGAAAAATCCTACCGTGTTTCATCTGCAGCTGCGAAGATCTGATTTGGAAATGTATTTTAAAAATCACGTAAGCAAAAGCAACGAAGTACAATGAAGCAAGTGATCAGGAAAACTACTAACAAGTACACACAGGGGTATGTGAGGCTAAAAGCACACAGGGGTATGTGAGGCTAAAAGCACACAGGGGTATCAGTATGTGGATTGAATATTTTCAGCTGTTTACTTACTGTCTTCACCCGAATAGCCAACCATCTCCACCGCAGGCACGATGGCGGAACCCATGTCGTTGTGAGCCTCAACACGGATGTCGTACGGTTGATACGTGTCCGTTGGATGCACCATTATTGAGGTATTCTTTGGGTCAGTGATGTTGACTGTGACCCATTCATCGTCGCCGGCACCGTGCGGCTTGTACTCCACCTGGTAGAAGAATCCAGGTCCATTCTGCTCCAACATTTCCATCTCCTTCAAACGAAACAAACAGAAACGTCAAAGTCATAAAATTTCTTTAAACTACGAAAGAATCAAACATGGATGTTAATGATGTCACAACTGGCAACATTTTAAACACTAAAACAAAGCATATTTTTTGCCGGCTCGGATGGGATCCGTACCAGTATGTGATGGATCCGGATCCGGTTCCGAGCCTACAGTTTAATGTAAATGATGTTCGTTTTCAGGGTCACTGGGAAATTTTGCTGTGCTGAAATTCTGAACACTTGATCTGAACATTTATTACATATGCCACATATAGTATCGTCTCTTTTTGTTGAGTGTAAACCAAAAACAATGAAACATACTTTTAATGGAAGTAGATGGCTCTAAATTTTTACCAGATGTTTTTGCGGCAATAGCGCTATCTTTGCGTGCTATTTTCAGCAAGAAACCACAGTGTGAAGATTGCTGGTATTGCTGTCGTGTTGACAAAAGGTATAACAGTAGAATATACTTTAAACGTTTATTGATACAGAAGTTTCCACAGAAATTGGACAGAAATTCCACAGCTTACAGGTAAAATGATGTCTGCACATAATGTGTTGTAAAAGCCAACTGGTAGTAGAGAATATAGCAAAACTAGAGCAACCGTTCACTATTAGGTTAAACACATTTTTAGAATAGGTAACAGATAGATAGAAGCCGTATCTACTACAGTAATAGCTGTTTTACAGGTTATTAATATAATTGCAAATTAAATGTATTTTTTATGATTTTCGGTCGTTCACAACGACAATTGCGTGCATTACAATCACGGCAGCATAAAACTAAGCGATATCTTCATAAATTATGGAGGATTTTAAAAGAAATCTTTCAAATTATTAAAAAAATCAAGTCTGATGAAACTGTTGTGTATTTTTTTCCTACCAAGACTAGCTATTTTCACAATCACTTTACAGAAATACAAACAGCGAAAATCGAACAAACATTTCTGCCGGATCATGATCGGATTGAGATCCACTAAAATTACCAGATCTCGGGATTTGAAACCGGATCGTTATTGATTAATTTATGAATAAAATAAATAAATGAAAACATAACACTAAAAACCATTAACGAGAAAGGAAACAACAATAAAAAATAAGATTTAATTTTAAGCTAAAATATAGAAGTAATTCAGACAAAAACATCCGGTAAAACGACAAATAAAATCAGTTCGCATCAGCAAATTGTATTATTATGAAAACGTTTAAATTTGCCAAATTTTTAATAAGAAAAATTAAGTTCTACGTACATCCCAGCTAATCACAAGATTGTTTGGAGTAGTTCCATTGCCACGCACATTGTCCGGATTCTTGGACGGGCGTGCAGCGGGCGTGGCACAGATGTCTGTTACGTCGCTTGGATCACTGTTGCCAATCTCATTTCGTGCAATGATGCGGAATGTATATTGTGCCCAAGGTGAAAGATCCACTCGAAATTCCCGAGCTGAAAAATGTTTGATATCGAAAATGTGCTCATGTGTTTTATTTCAACAATTTATTTGATAAATTTTTCATAATTTTTCTTTACAACTAATATTGATGTCAGCAAGTCATCCAACAAATTCTTGAGGCCTAAGAGTTTTGTCATTTTTCTACAAAAAACTTCAAATTCATCTGATTAACAAAAAACACAAGCAAATAAGTAAATGAACATTTGATCTGCATTTAACAAGCCGAGTGAAACAAAAAAATCTGAACTTGTTTACAATTCCCTACACAATTCAAATACTCTAATCCTAACCCACCCTAACCCTAACCCTAATCCTAATCCTTTTCTACTTCGTGAATTCATTTCTTATGCATTGGCAATTGTGAACTAATTAGGAGGTAAGCACACAGCTTACAGACAGCCACGATGTGCTTACAAAAAATCACAAAATCCATCAATTACAGCCATACGCAGCTTAAGGAAAGCCACAATGTGCTTACAAAAAATCGTGAAATTCATCAGTTACAGCAGCGCGCAGCTTACAGAAAGTCACGATGTGCTTACAAAAACTCACGAAATCCATCAGTTACAGCAGCGCGCAGCTTATAGTAAGCCACGATGTGCTTACAAAAAATCACAAAATCCATCAATTACAGCCATACGCAGCTTAAGGAAAGCCACAATGTGCTTACAAAAAATCGTGAAATTCATCAGTTACAGCAGCGCGCAGCTTACAGAAAGTCACGATGTGCTTACAAAAACTCACGAAATCCATCAGTTACAGCAGCGCGCAGCTTATAGTAAGCCACGATGTGCTTACAAAAAATCACAAAATCCATCAATTACAGCCATACGCAGCTTACGGAAAGCCACAATGTGCTTACAAAAAATCGTGAAATTCATCAGTTACAGCAGCGCGCAGCTTACAGAAAGTCACGATGTGCTTACAAAAACTCACGAAATCCATCAGTTACAGCAGCGCGCAGCTTATAGTAAGCCACGATGTGCTTACAAAAAATCACAAAATCCATCAATTACAGCCATACGCAGCTTACGGAAAGCCACAATGTGCTTACAAAAAATCGTGAAATTCATCAGTTACAGCAGCGCGCAGCTTACAGAAAGTCACGATGTGCTTACAAAAACTCACGAAATCCATCAGTTACAGCAGCGCGCAGCTTATAGTAAGCCACGATGTGCTTACAAAAACTCTCGAAATCCATCAGTTACAGCAGCGCGCAGCTTACAGAAAGCCACGATGTGCTTACAAAAACTCACGAAATTCATCAGTTACAGCATAATTTTCAAGTGAACATCAACTATCACTGCACCTCAACATTTCCATATAGCCGCAGTATAAATTAACTTCATGCTTTATAGACAGTTTTTTTCCAAATTTGTTTGTTATATTTTTCTAAGTTTAAGTGACAAGTGCAAAATAAACCCAACAAGATAAACGGCTTCTCCTTTCCTTTAAGACTATCAAGCCAACAAGAAAGCTAAAGATTAGATGGGCAATAATTAAGCATATAAACAGAAAAAGTTCAACGTACCGTCACTCGGTACTTTGGTAGTGACGTCAATCCAGTTGTCCGGTTCCCAGGCCGTGTTGTGTTGAATCATGAAATTTTTGATAGGCGAGTCGTTATCGCTGCCCGGCTCCCAGGTGATATCAGCCGTGTGGTCTAAACACTCCTTCAGTTCAACATCGGTGGGCGGGTCGGGTGGTCCTGTGATAGGTGAATGAAACAAAAGTTACAGCATATTGACGAAACCCTAACATGGCTGTACAGTAACAAGCAGCATCAGCAGCAGCGATGGCAACAGCGACAACAATTACAACTGTGCCAAGTTACCCACAACAACATTCTTCTCCCCCCCCTCCCGCCCCAAACCAATGAAGGGACAATCAGAAAACCTGGATAACGAATATAAGAAAGTACGTACAAGAAATGATGACATAATGCAAATTTAATTGTTCATTCTATCAACATTAAATTGAATTAAAATGCTGCATTTTATGGTAAAATGAAACCTAGTTTACTGGATGCAATGAATTGATTGTGCAGGACATTTTCACGTATACATAGCATAAAACACAATTTTAGTACTTTTCAAAACAGAATTCAAAAATCTTAAACATTCATATCTATCTACGAACTGTTATGGGTCAGTGAGAGGAAACCCGAAGCCCCCGGGCGAGGGGGTTTGGTGGCTAAGTTCCCAATGGGTCCAGGGATAAAGTAAAATTCGATGGCCCTTAGAGCAATTCAAATGTATTTCGTGGCTAAAATTAAAAAAACATTTTTCAGGCATTCAGGATTCGGAAATTCGAGTCGAATACACTCTGTAAATACGTAGGAGACACAAAAAGTTTGAGGGTCAAAGCGCGAGGTCCCTTAAAATGCGAGGTCCTAGGCAATTGTCTAGGTCACCTTGCCCTTTCACCAGCCTTGTATAAACAAATACAAATAGTTTTCTTGCTCCGACAATGATCATTAATAGTTGCCTGCCATAAATCTTCTGTCACAACCCAGAAATAAAATTTTCTCAAATGAAGACACTGATAAGAACAACATATATTAATGTCTATGATAATGTTACTTTTACACATACCGAGCACGCTCAGTTTAGCCGTAGCGTTGGCTACATCAAGGACGGTGTCCATGCTCTGCACGCTACCATCGCTGTAAGTCGTCACCGTACACGTATACTCCCCACGATCCTCGTACTGGACATCGGCTATCATTAACTTGGAGAGGGATGGGTCCGGCGGATCGGACGATTTATGCTTTATGCGACCAATGAAACTGACAGGCTTTCCATCTTTCTGCCAGGCTGAAATGAGAATGAAAAGCCAAGACTTATTATCTTCTGTGCAACATTGTAAGTAGTTTAACACTTTATTTAGTTTCAGAATTGAATAAATTTTAGTAAAAAAATTTGACATCAATTCTGAAAAAGATTTGAGAACATGCTAATTTTCAAGTTATTCTTTTTGAAAGGTACAAAAGTTTTAATGTCAAAATTTGATGTAGCTTTCACATGGATGGGAAATTCAAATACTAAACTTGATGAGTTCAGTACTAACTTATGAAAATTCTGAAACCAAACACCAGCTTCATTGACCTAGTCAGTCATCCGGAAAAAATGACTATAATATGAAAAGAAGCACCTCTTTCATTTTCTACAAGTTAGTTAATCAAATGGTCAAATAAAAAGGACTATCCGGTCAAATTACCAAAATCAAATGGTCAAATGAATAGGACTATGCGGTCAAATTACCAAAATCAAATGGTCAAACAAACAGGACTATCCGGTCAGATTACCAAAATCAAATGGTCAAATAAAAAGGACTCCAGTCAAATTACCAAAATCAAATGGTCAAACAAAAAGGACTATCCGGTCAAATTACTAAAATCAAATGGTCAAATAAAAAGGACTATCCGGTCAAATTACCAAAATCAAATGGTCAAACCAAAAATACTATCCTGTCAAATTACCAAAATCAAATGGTCAAACAAAAAGGACTATCCGGTCAAATTACCTACTTACCACCATTAAAACGTACTCATGCTTAGCATCAAGTGACTGAAAGCAAAACTTACAAACAATAATCCGTGATGCCTGATCTCCCTTAGCGCTGCATTTGAATTCTACATTCTCTCCCTTCTCTGCCTGTTGCTTGTATGGAACGTCTTCAAATACGGTCTTCTCTGCAAACGAGTATTACAATGTACAATGATAGTCAACTACAAGATTACTGTTATTCATCCATATTGCAAATTGCTCAAAGTTTGGGTCATAGGTACAAATTTTGTTTCGATAAACATTCTGCCATACTTAGTATTAATTTACGTAATGCTAAATATAACACCGCGTGAGTTACAAATATTTACTAGTTTAAAAAAGAAAGAAACAAGATGAGAAACTGTATGACTAATTAATCAGTAAATGACGAAAATGAAATTAAAACAAAAAAGGTAAAATAGTAAGTAAACTGACATATAAATGATGATATGAATTACGAAAAAGAAAAATGCATGAATAAATGAACGAACGAACGAATGAATAAATGAATGAACGGATGAATGAATAAAAGAATGAATGCATGGATAAATAAATGAATGAATGAATGAATAAATGAATGAACGGATGAATGAATAAAAGAATGAATGCATGGATAAATAAATGAATAAATGAATGAATGAATAAATGAATGAATGGATGAATGAATAAAAGAATGAATGCATGGATAAATAAATGAATGAATGAAAGAATGAATGAATTAATGAATGAATAAATGCATGAATGAATGAAAGAAAAGACAAATAAATACATATTTGAGTCAATTAATAGATGGGTGAGGTGAACAAAAAAACAGATAACTAAATGAGTAAGGAAGTGCACTGATGAATAAATCAAATAAAATTCTTTATCTTGTCCTTATTTGAACAAATAGACAAAAATAAACAAAAAAAATTAATGAATAAAAGACAACTTACTTCTCACAATAACTTTGGTCGATGAATTTTCAGAGCCGAAGGTGTTAGAGGCGTTACAGAGGTAATTACCCCTATCCGAGAATTTGACTCCATTGATTTGCAGGTTCCCGTTTTCCATAATCTGTAGAAAAAGTCAAACAAGTTGACAAATTATCAAACGCGAAGAAGCGGAAGGAAGCAGCGACATATGTATGCATGTACAGCATTGGAGTTTTATTATTATCAAAGTACAGTTCTCCCCATTAAGTAAATATCCAAAGACACTATGATATTCTAAGGGTTTACCCAGTCTATTTACTGAACAAGCCTAGTACTGCTCAACTTTTGTAGTCAAGTAGATGTTGTGATGTCAATAGCTTCTTCCCTAGTTGCAAATATCAAACAAAACTTTGGAACAAACTGATGCAAACAGACAGACAGACAGACAAAGAAAACCGATCTTTCATGTATTAAACAAACAAAAATTTAGGAAGAAACAATTTCTAAATTATCCCTGAATTCACAAACTCTATCTAGAAAATTTCTTACCTCCAGGCGGTCATCACTTTCATCGTTCAGTTTCTTCTTGTCCTTAAACCAGACAACTTTAGATTTTGGCATGCCAAACGTTTCACAGTGTAACTCTCCATTGTTATTGTTTATCAGTTCATAAACTTTTTCTGGTTTCTTCATCCATTTAGGTGGAATGGCTAAAAACAAGAATAAATTCTTAACAAAATAGATTGATAAAATGGCTGGCAAACTAAAATAATGACAAACAAAACTCTGGGTTCACACTCAGATAACGTCTACAGCACATTCACATACAGAAACAAAACCACGGTTTCACACTCAGCTAACGTCTACAGCACATTAACATACAGAAACAAAACCATGGTTTCACACTCAGCTAACGTCTACAGCACATTCACATACAGAAACAAAACCACGGTTTCACACTCAGCTAACGTCTACAGCACATTAACATACAGAAACAAAACCACGGTTTCACACTCAGATAACACCTACAGCACATTCACATACAGAAACAAAACCACGGTTTCACACTCAGCTAACACCTACAGCACATTCACATACAGAAACAAAACCACGGTTTCACACTCAGCTAACATCTACAGCACATTCACATACAGAAACAAAACCACGGTTTCACACTCAGCTAACGTCTACAGCACATTAACATACAGAAACAAAACCACGGTTTCACACTCAGATAACACCTACAGCACATTCACATACAGAAACAAAACCACGGTTTCACACTCAGATAACACCTACAGCACATTCACATACAGAAACAAAACCACGGTTTCACACTCAGCTAACACCTACAGCACATTCACATACAGAAACAAAACCACGGTTTCACACTCAGCTAACATCTACAGCACATTCACATACAGAAACAAAACCACGGTTTCACACTCAGCTAACACCTACAGCACATTCACATACAGAAACAAAACCACGGTTTCACACTCAGCTAACGTCTACAGCACATTAACATACAGAAACAAAACCACGGTTTCACACTCAGCTAACGTCTACAGCACATTCACATACAGAAACAAAACCACGGTTTCACACTCAGCTAACGTCTACAGCACATTCACATACAGAAACAAAACCACGGTTTCACACTCAGCTAACTTCTACAGCACATTCACATACAGAAACAAAACCACAAGTTCACACTCAGATAACGTCTACAGCACATTCACATACAGAAACAAAACCACGGTTTCACACTCAGCTAACGTCTACAGCACATTCACATACAGAAACAAAACCATGGTTTCACACTCAGCTAACGTCTACAGCACATTAACATACAGAAACAAAACCACGGTTTCACACTCAGCTAACGTCTACAGCACATTCACGTACAGAAACAAAACCACGGTTTCACACTCAGCTAACTTCTACAGCACATTCACGTACAGAAACAAAACCACGGTTTCACACTCAGCTAACGTCTACGGCACATTAACATACAGAAACAAAACCACGGTTTCACACTCAGCTAACACCTACAGCACATTCACATACAGAAACAAAACCACGGTTTCACACTCAGCTAACGTCTACGGCACATTCACGTACAGAAACAAAATCACGGTTTCACACTCAGCTAACGTCTACAGCACATTAACATACAGAACCAAAACCACGGTTTCACACTCAGCTAACATCTACGGCACATTCATGTACAGAGACAAAACCACGGTTTCACACTCAGCTAACGTCTACGGCACATTCACGTACAGAAACAAAACCACGGTTTCACACTCAGCTAACGTCTACGGCACATTAACATACAGAAACAAAACCACGGTTTCACACTCAGCTAACGTCTACGGCACATTCACGTACAGAAACAAAACCACGGTTTCACACTCAGCTAACGTCTACAGCACATTCACATACAGAAACAAAACCACGGTTTCACACTCAGCTAACACCTACAGCACATTCACATACAGAAACAAAACCACGGTTTCACACTCAGCTAACGTCTACAGCACATTAACATACAGAAACAAAACCACGGGTTCACACTCAGCTAACGTCTACAGCACATTCACATACAGAAACAAAACCACGGTTTCACACTCAGCTAACATCTACAGCACATTAACATACAGAAACAAAACCACGGTTTCACACTCAGCTAACGTCTACAGCACATTAACATACAGAAACAAAACCACGGTTTCACACTCAGCTAACGTCTACAGCACATTCACATACAGAAACAAAACCACGGTTTCACACTCAGCTAACACCTACAGCACATTCACATACAGAAACAAAACCACGGTTTCACACTCAGCTAACGTCTACAGCACATTAACATACAGAAACAAAACCACGGTTTCACACTCAGCTAACGTCTACAGCACATTCACATACAGAAACAAAACCACGGTTTCACACTCAGCTAACTTCTACAGCACATTCACATACAGAAACAAAACCACGGTTTCACACTCAGCTAACGTCTACAGCACATTCATGTAGAGAAACAAAACCACGATTTCACACTCAGCTAACGTCTACAGCACATTCACGTACAGAAACGAAACCACGGTTTCACACTCAGCCAACCTCTACAGGTGTGGCAATCGAGCATCTCAGGTAATAATGACAAACAAAACCATGGTTTCACACTCAGCTCACCTCTACAGGTGAGGCACTTGAGCATCTCAGGTAAATGTGCCAGGGTAAAAACAAAGTAAAACTTTAATTATAATAATGATGCTTGGCTAATTTGCTGGCCTACTTGTGATAATAAATGGACTGTGTTTCTTAAGTAACTTTAGTAACAAGACAATAACATGTAATAAGATGGCATCACAAGCTAAGCAGCATACTGTGATGAGGAAAAAAGTGTGAGCTAAACTTTCGTGAAATGAGCTTCAAAACCTTTGTTCGCAAAGAATTATTTTTGGTATCACATATGCTTCAGTGTTTTATAACATGCAGAGTTACTTATTATAAAACTACTTATTAAAACCCATTGTACTGTGAAAGAATACATATTGCATAATATTATCATGTATTTTGAATTGTATATCGTTTTTCTTCTTCATAAAATTGATAAATTAAAGAGCTGCTAAATAGCAGAAAAAATATGGCAGTATTATTAATGCAATCTGATTACATAATCTGATTAATCTGCTGACAATGTAGGTGTGCAACACAGAGCTTACATAGGCTTAGCCACTTCACTACAGAAGGCGGCACAATGCCGTACGGAAGGCGGTAGATTACTGCTCAAGCTCAGCACTAAGCGCAGTCACCCAGGTCTGTTTACTTCAATGTTACGCCCATGCAAACATTGTAGAAAAGTTTAAAAGGCCGGGGGGGTTGGGGTTGCTTCGCAACTAGTAAGGCTAAGCAGGAAATCAGAATCTGAAGCCAGGCGCATTCCACAATGGTGCACTGTATGGTTCATGTTCATACGCAAAATCACTTGTAGATCGAGCAAAAGTCAAAGTGGCCCAGTTAAAAAGCAACTACATAGTGAAAGGGTTAAGAAAAACTGAAGAAAATAACTCAGAAAAGTAACGACACTAGAAGAACTTACCAAGAACATTGACGTAGAAGTTCGTCCAAATGTAACCGTGTTTGTTCGTGGCCTTGCACTGAAAGACGGCCGTGTCCAGATCTCTCTTCAGGTCAGCGATGATGAGTTCGTTGCGTTTCGGACCCTGGATGATGATCCGTGAGTCGAAGTCGCCGGCAGCTGCAATACGATTAATGCGATGCAGTCAACTAAATATTCAAAATTCTATAGTTACGTGCTTCTAATACACATCAATATTAACACTAACCACATCGCCCATGAGAATCAAAGTTATTTCAAAAAAAGACCTGACCTTCTCAAGGTCAAACAAGTACTTTTGCTACGCCTTAGTTTTATCCTAGAATAAGCTATCTTCGTAATTTTAAGCCCAACAACAGGCTTGCCAAAGTTCAGCTCTACAGAAGTTTTTATGTCGCAAGTAAGAAGTTTTTTGACAAAAAATCGTCTTCCAATACATTTTGCTTTTCACGAAACAAACTTTAAACATTTACACACCATCAAGGGTGTCGCCGGATTCTGAAATTAGGGGAGCAAGTGCATAAAAAAGGCGTCGTTACACATCATACCAAAAAAAACACCTTGACAAATGATTCAATTATACGTTTGCCTATGCCACAATTGACAGTATCGGCATGTGACAAGAATAACTACAAGATCTGCAGCAATTTTGTTCCGTGGTTCAATCATTCAACTTTTACAATTGAGCTGCATAAATGCAGACTCATTTCAAAAACATGGAAAAAACAGGGTTGGGCAAGCAAAGTGAAGACTCCAGAAAATTCTCCAAAGTCAGTCAATTAAGAAACGAAAAAAGATCAGACTTTTACCACAGAAGTGAACTAAAGAGTTAAATAAATTGTTGACAAGGTGGAAATTTTCAAAACCCCTTTGGCCTAAAAAAGTCATGATACTTATATACAAATCTTACGAATGGTCATTATATAAAACCTTACGAATGGACAGAATGGTCACTACTTTACAACAGCTACATGTATGCAAACCTTTGTCATTGAGGGGTCTCCCATCCTTGAAAAACTCATAAGAAGGTTCCGGATTTCCGGAAGCCTCGCACTTGATGCTTAGGCTCTCTCCGACGGAAGCCACGGTGTTCTCTGGCTCATCAACCCAATACGGTGCAGCTAAAAGAGAAACAAATCAGTGAATGAAATAAGGAAAAAGTAAGTTCAAGCTAGGGTTTGAACATGCGTCTTTCGTCAGCTGGACAAACATGCCAACCATAAAATACGATATGACTTATCAGCCAAAGAAATTCACACTCGTACATGAAGCTAGATGCATGTAACTCAAAGTGTGAACTATAATTTTAACCAATAAAACATAGAATAATGAAAAGATTGTAAATCACCCTACACAAAAATGTCCAAAGAAAGAAACAGAAAATGGAAAGTATAACACAAACGAATATTTCTACATTGGACAATGCACATAATGGACGAATGGCTCAACGGCACTTTGCGCATGAATAATGGCCTAATTAGATAAACGAACATTTAAAACAGGGCAGTAAGATCAGTAAAACGAAGTACAGAACAACTGCTGCCTTCACTGTATTGCACATCACCAGGTAATAATGTCACCAAGCCTTTGAATCTGATAACTATCACACAGATACTCAAAAATAGGAAAACCATAAAAAAGCAAAATGCAAAGTTAGGCTTATTTCAATGTTCCCGAAATATGTTAGAAGGATTTAGTAATAAAAGTGTAATGAGCGCCTCATTTGGTTGGTAAAATCACTTTAACGTTGTGATCATTTCATGCTTGAACACCCATTCTTCCACCAATCACGTTGCTCGTTAGCTGACGAAAATAGTGCACTGCCAACTTCCGTCAGAAGTACAGTAAGTTCTTACAAAAAAATTAGTTGGATAATTTTAAGATACTTTTGCATGAACGTTAAGCTAAGCTGCAGAAGTTTGAATAAGTTTTAGCAGTGCATGCTTATGTAAAGCCACAATGTGATTACGAAAAGTCATAAACTCCAAGAGTTACATCAGTGGAGGCAGAAAAGTCATAAACTGCACCAGTTACGTCAGTGGAGGCAGAAAAGTCACAAACTCCACCAGTTACGTCAGTGGAGGCAGAAAAGTCACAAACTCCACCAGTTACATCAGTGGAGGCAAAAAAGTCACAAACTCCACCAGTTACGTCAGCGGAGGCAGAAAAGTCACAAACTCCACCAGTTACGTCAGCGGAGGCAGAAAAGTCATAAACTCCACCAGTTACGTCAGCGGAGGCAGAAAAGTCATAAACTCCACCAGTTACGTCAGTGGAGGCAGAAAAGTCATAAACTCCACCAGTTACGTCAGCGGAGGCAGAAAAGTCGTAAACTCCACCAGTTACGTCAGCGGAGGCAGAAAAGTCATAAACTCCACCAGTTACGTCAGCGGAGGCAGAAAAGTCATAAACTCCACCAGTTACGTCAGTGGAGGCAGATGCCAAAACGCCTGAAAACTACTATACAACGATAGCATAAATTAAGTTTATGTTTTACAGACAGTTTTTCTGCAAATTTCTTACATTCAACATTGAGAACAATACGCTCGGCCTGTGAACCTTGACCGTTTGCACCGATGCACTCATACATCCCTGCGTCATCGGTCTGGACGTGGATCAAGCTCAACTGACGTCCAAAATGACGTATCGTGTGCCGACCGCTGGGCAATTCGCCGCTCGTCCGCCTCCACTCCACGTCAGGTGCCGGACTGAAATTACCAAATTAACATTAGCGACCGGACAATTTTAAAATGTTTTTATCATTATAATTAAGAATCTTTTACTTTCTCGTGCGGTGATTGTTTACATAACTGTTCAAGTTTGCCACTTATATAGGAATACTCATCGATATTTTATTTATTTATTAAATATATCCACAACGATCATTACAGCATTGCACACAAAAGAATTTAAGAACATGTGCAATGCTGTAATGATCATTGTGGATATATTTAATAAGGAAATAAAAGCAAAATGAATAGATGGAAGAAACACAGTAAATGCTCGGCTGCTGAAGTTATGCAACAATAAGCCTGGTTCGCAAAAGGATCGACGACCACTGAATCACCTGCTTCTGGGTGATTTTCATCTGGAGAAAAGTAGTGAATGCAGCAGCAAGATCAAATGCAAGGCTCAAGGACAGAAAAGTTTGTCACAACGATTCAGTTGATCGTACGCCTGTCTCTTAAGAATGCGAGGACATGGGTTCGAGTCCTGGCCGAGAAGAAATCTTTTCTACTGTTTTTTGATTTCACATTCTTTCTTTAAAAAAGGAACATTACACAGTGACCTAAGAAATGCTTCGAGATGAAGCCCTACTTACTATCCAGAGAAGATGCAGGTGAGAGTAACATTTCCTCCACGCAATGCTAACACGTTCTCCTCCTTGTAGTGTATCCTCGGACGCCGTCCGTTTATCTCGGCATCTGAAAACAAAAAACAAACAACATGATCAGCTATTTCTAATATGTTACAATAACATGAGCAAACAAGTACATGCTGAATCAAAGACACAGGATACTATCGCATGTCCAACTTGTAGAAACAGGTCGTTGGGCAAATGTACCTCGCGAGCGCAGGCTATGTCTTTGTGGAGAAATTCAGACAGATGAGCATTTTTTGTGCGAGTGCCATGAAAATGCACTTTATAGATCACTGTACGCGTTAAATTATAGCAATATTGCAAATTTATTTGATGGAGAATTAATGTCAATTGGAAATTTCATTTACGACTGTATGCATAGATTTGTGATTTAAATAGTATAGCTTTGTTAGCGGACACATAACCGCATCACTGTGATTATCATATAGGTACAATATTTGTTTATCACATGTGTACAAACGCTTAGTAAATCGTTTTTTCGCTTCACGGAGTTTACAACTAAATTTGTATATCTGTATATATACCTTGTGCAGCTATGTTATCTTGTGCAGCTATGACTCTGGCCTTATAAAGTTCTTAGCCACAGTTGGCCACAGACAAACAAACTTTTACACATATGGCTGACTCTGGCCTTCCAAAGTTCTTAGCCACAGTTGGCCACAGACAAACAAACTTTTACACATGTGGTTGACTCTGGCCTTCCAGGCCACAGACAAACAAACTTTTACACATGTGGTTGACTCTGGCCTTCCAGGCCACAGACAAACAAACTTTTACACATGTGGTTGACTCTGGCCTTCCAGGCCACAGACAAACAAACTTTTACACATATGGCTGACTCTGGCCTTCCAAAGTTCTTAGCCACAGTTGGCCATAGACAAACAAACTTTTACACATGTGGCTGACTCTGGCCTTCCAAAGTTCTTAGCCACAGTTGGCCATAGACAAACAAACTTTTACACATGTGGTTGACTCTGGCCTTCCAGGCCATAGACAAACAAACTTTTACACATGTGGTTGACTCTGGCTTTCCAAAGTTCTTAGCCATAAAACTAGGATAGATTTACTACTAAAACGCTTTGCTAGAAATTGCAAAAGACTAAAGCGATTTTGCAAAAAACCTGATAACACAAAAAATTCATCACAAAATTAAGTATTAAGCACATACGACTAATCATTCTTCCTATAAAAATGGTTTCCAAAGCATATTGCAATAAAACATTGTAGCAAAAAATGTTACGACAATAATTAGTTAACTTACACTAACTCAGAAACACTAGCAAATAAGCTATTATCTGCAGTCGACAAACAGATGTTTAGACATTTACAATCACTTACTAATATATTTCACAAGTAAGAGTACTGCTTTAGGATAGATGCTACTCTCATAAACTGATAAATCATTTAACATTCTTTCATAAAATTTAAATAAATTGACATACTAACCTGCATTGGAAACTCTTAATCGGTGAGCAGAACCAATCTTCAGCGTATTCAACCATCGTGAGTACAGCGTGCACGCGTAACTTTGACCTCCCATCATATCTTCCGCAATCAAGTAACTGAAGTAAAGGTTGCCCTTTCCGTCGTAGGCCACTCGTTTGTCCTCCCGTACGGAATCCGGCAGCGTATCTAGATTACCCGCCTCCGCTCCGACGGTCCACATGATCTGAACAAAACGTAGTATTTAATTATCCTCTTCAAGTTATCAAACAGCAAACAATTTTTCGGACATTAAAATCTAGCAGCAACAAATCTTATATTTTCAAGCCAACTGAAGCTCAAGAATACATAGCACGGTTCTGGTAAATAAACATTAAGAATTTATGAGATGAAAATGACAGCAAGCACCCACTTAAGCAAAGACATGGATATTTATTTCAACACAGTCATCTGTAGTGTTTCAGCCATAATGTCATCATGATTATGCAATTCTACCAAACGAAAACATAATGTATGAAAATGAATGTTCAGCTTCAAAAATCCACATTATGAAAAGCAAACAAAACAATTTTTTGAATAGTAAAATTTTGTTTGCTCTTCATTATTGGGTTTTTGAACCTAATTATTAATTTTGTACATTACAGCTTTAGTTGGTAATACTCTGTGATCATGACTAGGTTATGGTTGAAATGTTGCAGAAGTGTGTGCGAAACAAAAAGTTTTGTCTTTGTTTAAGTTGGTTATCTTCTTCATCTTAATCTTATTGTTTATAAAATTGTTAACATGCTATAAATTAGTAGATTTGTCATTTGATGATTTCTTATGTTGTCCTCCTATCCAAAATTTGTGGTCACAATTACAAATTGTTCAAACATAATTATTATAGATTACGTGTATACAGATATTCGTTCGTAAATAAAGTAGTCCGCATCTAGAATGATCTTAATTATGACGTGGTTTAATCAACAGCAGACTAACAAGCAGCAAGTTTTTACGCTACTGCCATTTTAATTGTTTTATGTAAGCTAGTTTTTCTTTAATGAATGTAGTGTCTCTCCATTTTAATATTGTATTGTATGGCAAATATAAGTGCAATGTGTCTGCTGCCATTTTCCTTCCTAAAAATGTATTTCATAAATGATCTCAAATGAAAAAAAAACCTAGCCACTGGGGGGGGGGCAAGCCAGCCCAACTCAGTGCCGGTCCCAAGTTCAGATAAATAGGGAGGGTTAGGGTCAGGAAGGGCATCCACCTGTAAAAACTGTGCCAAAACCTTCTATGAATGAGTCGGTGAGACTTAAAGGAAAAGTCCACAAAGAAGTGGTCAGACCCGCTCTAATCTATGGGCTGGAAGCAGCTTCTCTAAAGAAGACCGAAGAGAAGAAAATGGGTGTGGTGGAGATGAGGATGTTGAGATGGATGGTGGGAATAACAAGAAGAGATAAAATTAGAAATAATAATATCAGAGGAACAGTGAAAGTAGTGGAAGCCTCACAAGATTGCGATGGTATGGACACCTGAAAAGAAGAGTCGGTGAAGATCATGTGGGAATTGAAGATATAAATGAAGAGATGGTCAACAACAGGAATGCGTGACCACGCATAGGGAAAAGCTGGGAAGAAGAAGAAGAAGATCCCAAATGAAAAAAAAAAATAATAATTAAGTTTCCCCGATAATAGAGAGTTGTCAGCAGAATGGATATGCTGTGACAAGACAAGCAATTCATGAGTCCACCATAAAATCTTCTCCAATCAATGCTTTGATAAACAACAAACTTGTACAAGCTTTGTAACTCAAAACATGTGCAGCAAATACAACAAACTTGTACAAGCTTTGTAACTCAAAACATGTGCAGCAAATACAACAAACTTGTACAAGCTTTGTAACTCAAAACAAGTGCAGCAAATACAACAAACTTGTACAAGCTTTGTAACTCAAAACATGTGCAGCAAATACAACAAACTTGTACAAGCTTTGTAACTCAAAACATGTGCAGCAAATACAACAAACTTGTACAAGTTTGTAACTCAAAACATGTGCAGCAAATACAACAAACTTGTACAAGCTTTGTAACTCAAACCATGTGCAGCAAATACAACAAACTTGTACAAGCTTTGTAACTCAAAACATGTGCAGCAAATACAACAAACTTGTACAAGCTTTGTAACTCAAAACATGTGCAGCAAATACAACAAACTTGTACAAGCTTTGTAACTCAAAACATGTGCAGCAAATACTATGTCCCTATACCATGTAGCTAATTAATTGAAGGCCTGTTATTCTTACCAATTAGAGTTAGAAATTCTCTCTTAATGTATACTCGCTAAACTATTTTAGACAAACCTATAGGTAGTTTTATGTGTGTTTTAAATTACCTGGTGCAATAAAATAAAATATAAAATAAAAAGAAACACAAGAGTTAACCATCTTCCAGTTACAAAACATTTAAATTTACCATTTCACAATCGGGAGGTTAAGAAAGTGACCTTAATCAGCAGGTCATCTGGTTGAAACAAATGAAAGTTGTCGCCAAGATCACAATGACGTAGTTTAAGTAAAATATTCTGCCTACATGAATATGTACATGCAGATAATGAATTTAACCAATCACAACTGAATTTAAGTAAAGTTTTAAAATGCTGAAATGAATTATTAATGCAGCAATGAATACGATAAAGCAGCCGTAAAATTTTTAATAAACTTTCATTGCACAAAGTGTAAATTTAATTAATGATCTATTGTGACTGGAGAATATTCCAGACATTAGCGCAAAGCACTTTCTTTAATTACCTCATTAATTTCGTGTTTAACGAAGCAGCAAGTTTAATAGCTGTGGTGCTGTTAATGAACTTGAATGTAACGTTTTAAAAATAAACAGAGACATTAACTTATTTTAAAGTGAAGGCCAAACCTTCGGGGAAGTTATTTCATAAAACTGCGCCTTCTATACTTATTTCTATGTTCGGGAACAATGTTAAGATTTAGCAATAAGAGTGTGATAGCCTGAGGAGGAAAGTTACCTGCAGTAATATTGCTTACATGTGCCTAGAAGACATCTGAGGAGGAAAGTTACCTGCAGTAATATTGCTTACCTGTGCCTGGAAGACATCTGAGGAGGAAAGTTACCCGCAGTAATATTGCTTACCTGTGCCTGGAAGACATCTGAGGAGGAAAGTTACCTGCAGTAATATTGCTTACCTGTGCCTGGAAGACATCTGAGGAGGAAAGTTACCCGCAGTAATATTGCTTACCTGTGCCTGGAAGACATCTGAGGAGGAAAGTTACCTGCAGTAATATTGCTTACCTGTGCCTGGAAGACACCTGAGGAGGAAAGTTACCCGCAGTAATATTGCTTACCTGTGCCTGGAAGACATCTGAGGAAAGTTACCTGCAGTAATATTGCTTACCTGTGCCTGAGGAATGCTTTCTGGTACGTCTCCGCACTCGAGCTTAAATGGGTCCCCCTTCTCACCCACGTACTCCTTTTTTTCCGCGGGAGGAAAGTCACCAATAGCTGTAAAAACAACAAGAACAACATCCATTAATAGCTGTAAACAACAACAACAACAGCCGTTAATAGCTGTAAACAACAACAAGAACAACAGCCGTTAATAGCAGAACAGTCGCATCGACAGCCCAGTCACAAAAAAATGACAAAATCTAAAGTCAATTTAGTATCTGAAATTTATTGTGAGAATACAGTGGACTCTCGTTATAAGAATCACCTCGGGAGAAGACAAAGTGATTCTTATAACAAGCGATTCTTGTGTTAACATCTTGTTCTGATTGATTTAATAAACTTGGAGGCGTTGATACTGAAAGAAAAACAAACTTTAATCAGTAAACAAGACAGTTTAACACTAAATACAAACAATAAAGTTATTTCTTCACAATGTTTTTGTTTTCTGTTCTGAACTGATTATTGAAGAAAAGTTAGGCTTATTTCAATGTTCGTGAAAAATGTTAGAAGGATTTAGTTTAAGTGTGATAAGCGCCTCATGTATTTAGTAAAATCACTTTAAAATTGAAATCATTTCACGTTTGGGGCTCCCATTTTGAACACTTAATCTTCCACCAATGACGTCATCCAACAATTGAAGAAACGCCTGCAGGACGCTGTCAATTTCCTTCAAAAGTTTAATGAGTTTTAGCTTAAAACTAGATGGGTAATTTTGTGATGCTTTTGCATGAAAATTAGATAAGCTGCAGAAATTTGAATTATTTTAAGCAATGCACGCTTACGGAAAGCCACGATACACATACGAAATGTCACGAAGTTATGCTTAGAAAATCATTTGTTTCAGCTGACATGTTGTTCACTCGCTTTGGATGGTGCGCGATACTTCTGAACAGTGCATATAAAAGAAAGCATGAATGAATGAACGATTGAATGAATGAATGAATTAGTGAATGAATGAAAGAATAAACGAATGAATGAATGAATGAATGACTAAACGAATGAACGAATGATTGAATGAATGAGTGAATGAATGGATGAATGAATGATGTACAGATATTGATGATTATAAACAAACAAACAAACAACACTTTACTTGATAAATGGCTGCAAATGACCTGAAGGATTGTTATAACGAGGAAAACCCGCAAACAACAACAGCCGTTAATAGCTGTAAACAACAACAAGAACAACAGCCGTTAATAGCTGTAAACAACAACAACAACAACAGCCGTTGTAAACAACAACAAGAACAACAGCCGTTAATAGCTGTAAACAACAACAAGAACAACAGCCGTTAATAGCTGTAAACAACAACAAGAACAACAGCCGTTAATAGCTGTAAACAACAACAAGAACAACAGCCGCTAATAGCTGTAAACAACAACAACAACAACAGCCGTTAATAGCTGTAAACAACAACAAGAACAACAGCCGTTAATAGCAGAACAGTCGCATCGACAGCCCAGTCACAAAAAAATGACAAAATCTAAAGTCAATTTAGTATCTGAAATTTATTGTGAGAATACAGTGGACTCTCGTTATAAGAATCACCTCGGGAGAAGACAAAGTGATTCTTATAACAAGCGATTCTTATAACGAGCATGACCCAGAATTGCTTTAAAAAATTTTTATGCACATAAAAATTATTTATTTCCCGAAATTACGCTAGAAACGACATGAAACAGCATAATGTTTTTCTGGCCTAAAAAGGACCTAAAAACTACTAGACTAATGTTTTCATTTCATGGTTGGGTAAATATTTCATGATGCCAGAATTGCCTTAAAATTTTTTTAAAGCACATAATTTTTTTCCGCCACGCCCACTGCGCAGAACCTTGTAAGCAGGGCGTGAGAGACAATGGAGTTGGCGCCAAAATTGATTCTACTATCGAAAGAAGGGTGATTCTTATACAAGCGGATTTTCACTAGGAAAATGCCGAATCAATTCGGGAAACGCGATGTTGATTCTTATATCGAGCTGATTCTTATACGTGTGATTCTTGTAACGAGTGTGCACTGTATAAGAATTCATTAAACAGCGAAGAAAAAGCAATTACAACACAAAATAAGTAAGATTAAAGGCAAAATTGCAAAAATGGAAACTGCTAATTTTGTCACTTCTAATCCTCATAAACGCAAAAAAACACAAGAAATGTTGGTGGCTATTTCAGCTAAAATGTCGCTTTCTTATCATGTTAGTCCCGAGCAATACAGAGAATGGTGTTTAGTGGATTGCCAGGTAGTTTTCAACAACCAAACAGCTATTGTTTACTCCACATATCTGGCAACCCAACCACACAGTGTTCAGTGAATTGCCAAGTCAGTAATTTTTATCAACTAATCAGCTTTCGTTAACCATACATATCTGGCAACCCTACCACAAACAGTGGATTGCCAAGTCAGTAGTTTTTATCAACAAATCAGCTGACGCTAATCAACAAATCAGGTTTTGTTTACTCCATATATCTGGCAACCCTACCACAGGCGTTCATTGGATTGCCAAGTCAGTAGTTTTTATCAACAAATCAGCTGACGCTAATCAACAAATTAGGTTTTGTTTACTCTGGCAACCCTACCACAGACATTCATTGGATTGCCAAGACAGTAGTTTTCATCAACTAATCAGCTATTGTTTGCTTTATGTATCTGGCAACCCTTCCACACTCTTGCAATAATACACGCGTGCACATGTGTACACGTTCTACAATTATATACACAAATTCACATTACGCATGTGCAAGCAAATTCAGAAGTGCTCCGAATCTAATCTATTTACAGCAAAGATACTTACAGCCAAATTTGACCACAGCTATTTGTGACACGGCAGTACCACGACCGTTTGACACTTCACACTGCCACTCGCCTGCGTCCTCTTTCATGGCTAGCGTAAATACTAACTGCCCGGAACTGTCCGACTGGTATACCCGTCGTTTATCTTTCTTGTAATAAGCGCCATCTTTTTTCCACCTAAATCTGTTCACGTGAAAATAAAACCAATTAGCTTGTATTGACGAGTAGAAAAAGAAGCATGATTTAAGAATCTCAACAGTTCTAAGTTGTTGCACGAAAAATAAAAAATAGAAAATAATGTTGCAGGTGAAAATATAACTTTCTATTTCACAGCAAAGTTATCACAGTAATAACAAATAATAATAACAACAAAGTGATGATGAGATAATTTAAAATTTATAACAATTTTTTTGTAAACAACATTGTGAAATGAAAGTAAAAGTGAAAGTTATTGCAACATCCTTTTTGACTTTGTAATTTTATGGAAAAATAAATAAATATTTGGTTGGTGAAGGGGAAAACAAATTCTTAAAATGAAAATAACAGCCAGCATGGACTTAAGCAAAGGCATGGTAAACAAAGACGATTTAAGAATTTGGTTTCCCTATCGCCAATCAGTTTCCCAAGTAATAACAGCCATGTCTTTGCTTATTATAGTCACACAAGTAATGCTTCTGAATATAATGCAAGCAACAATTTACATAAATATCATGCCACGTCGATTTTATTAGGAAATTAGCGTAACTATGTACACCATGTTATCATAATGTATTTTGCTATATTGTATTGTTGTTTGGTGTCTTTGTAATAAAATAAAAAAGTAAAATTAAGTTGGTGCTGGCTGTTACGACTTAGTTTGCCATGTCTTTTGTTAAGCTGACTGTTATTTTCAATTTAAGAATTTGTTTTCCTCGACGCCAATTAAATTTTTAAATATTTTTTCAATAAAATTGCAGACTCAAAACAAATACAGCAATAATTTTCACGTTCACTACAGAAAGGGTTGACGATCTAACACTAACTTTCACGTTTATTACAGAAAGGGTTGACAATCTAACACTGACTTTCACGTTCATTACAGAAAGGGTTGACGATCTAACACTAACTTTCACGTTCATTACAGAAAGGGTAGACGATCTAACACTAACTTTCACGTTCATTACAGAAAGAGCTGACAATCTAACAATGACTTTCACCTTCATTACAGAAAGGGTTGACAATCTAACACTGACTTTCACCTTCATTCCAGAAAGGGTTGACAATCTAACACTAACTTTCACGTTCATTACAGAAAGGGTTGACAATCTAACACTAACTTTTACATTCATTACAGAAAGGGTTGACAATCTAACACTCACTTTCACGTTCATTACAGAAAGGGTTGACAATCTAACACTAACTTTCACGTTCATTACAGAAAGGGCTGACAATCTAACAATGACTTTCACCTTCATTACAGAAAGGGTTGACAATCTAACACTGACTTTCACCTTCATTACAGAAAGGGTTGACAATCTAACACTAACTTTCACGTTCATTACAGAAAGGGTTGACAATCTAACACTAACTTTTACATTCATTACAGAAAGGGTTGACAATCTAACACTAACTTTCACGTTCATTACAGAAAGGGTTGACAATCTAACACTAACTTTTACATTCATTACAGAAAGGGTTGACAATCTAACACTAACTTTCACGTTCATTACAGAAAGGGTTGACAATCTAACACTAACTTTCACGTTCATTACAGAAAGGGTTGACAATCTAACACTAACTTTCACGTTCATTACAGAAAGGGTTGACAATCTAACACTGACTTTCACGTTCATTACAGAAAGGGTTGACAATTTAACACTAACTTTCACGTTCATTACAGAAAGGGCTGACAATCTAATACTAACTTTCACGTTCATTACAGAAAGGGTTGACAATCTAACACTGACTTTCACGTTCATTACAGAAAGGGTTGACAATTTAACACTAACTTTCACGTTCATTACAGAAAGGGCTGACAATCTAATACTAACTTTCACGTTCATTACAGAAAGGGTTGACAATCTAACACTAACTTTCACGTTCATTACAGAAAGGGCTGACAATCTAATACTAACTTTCACGTTCATTACAGAAAGGGTTGACAATCTAACACTGACTTTCACATTCATTACAGAAAGGGTTGACAATCTAACACTAACTTTCACGTTCATTACATAAAGGGTTGACAATCTAACACTGACTTTCACCTTCATTACAGAAAGGGTTGACAATCTAACACTGACTTTCATTCTCAAAATTTTTCTGCTTCAAATTTTAAATGTTAACTACATACATCTCTGCTTTTTCCACGGTTGTGTTAGATCACATCCTACTGCTGACATACTCTTTACTTACTTTAACTTGTTTTGGGGTGTACTAGATCCCATTCCCTCACACGTTAAACTCCATTGTAATCTATCTCTTATGATAACATCTTGTTCTGATTGATTTAATAAACTTGGAGGCGTTGATACTGAAAGAAAAACAAACTTTAATCAGTAAACAAGACAGTTTAACACTAAATACAAACAATAAAGTTATTTCTTCACAATGTTTTTGTTTTCTGTTCTGAACTGATTATTGAAGAAAAGTTAGGCTTATTTCAATGTTCGTGAAAAATGTTAGAAGGATTTAGTTTAAGTGTGATAAGCGCCTCATGTATTTAGTAAAATCACTTTAAAATTGAAATCATTTCACGTTTGGGGCTCCCATTTTGAACACTTAATCTTCCACCAATGACGTCATCCAACAATTGAAGAAACGCCTGCAGGACGCTGTCAATTTCCTTCAAAAGTTTAATGAGTTTTAGCTTAAAACTAGATGGGTAATTTTGTGATGCTTTTGCATGAAAATTAGATAAGCTGCAGAAATTTGAATTATTTTAAGCAATGCACGCTTACGGAAAGCCACGATACACATACGAAATGTCGCGAAGTTATGCTTAGAAAATCATTTGTTTCAGCTGACATGTTGTTCACTCGCTTTGGATGGTGCGCGATACTTCTGAACAGTGCAAATAAAAGAAAGCATGAATGAATGAACGATTGAATGAATGAATGAATTAGTGAATGAATGAAAGAATAAACGAATGAATGAATGAATGAATGACTAAACGAATGAACGAGTGAATGAATGAATGAGTGAATGAATGGATGGATGAATGAATGATGTACAGATATTGATGATTATAAACAAACAAACAAACAAATAACACTTTACTTGATAAATGGCTGCAAATGATCTGAAGGATTGTTATAAAGAGGAAAATCCGCAGACAAACAAACAAACCAAAGAAAAAATGAAAATGAAAAACAACAAAAACAGCATTAAATTTTAGTCACTGATTGTAATAATTATTCCAAATAAATTTAGTACAAGCCCAACCCAGTGCTTTATGTGTGAAGTGCCCCAGGAAAAGATTTCCCGCCCAGTGTTCCCACCCCTGTTTTCATTAAGCTTTCACCCACAAGATTTCACCCAGCTTAAGTACTACTACGATTCAGCTATTAATGTCAAACAGATTAATTATAGCAGGTGATTTACTGTAATCCCGTCTGCCATCAGCAGGTCACGTGACCCAGGCAGACGCTAGTCAGTCGGTCAGCAATACAGCTGCCTCAAACAGCCACATTACAAAATCAATACAACACCTTGGTTCAACAGCCTGGAAACCATGGATAACAAAGCTGCACGTGCAATGTGATGAGGGGAATTTCAGGAAGCACGACTTCCTGTATCGTAATCATTCCTCAGTACGCACGGCTGCATTGTTTCTCATTTCCTTGATAATTAGCATCAGAGAAAAAACGCAGGTGAGCAGGTGACTTAATACAAGCAGGTGAAGGTAATTACAGATACACTTTACCTTAGTCAACTATTTTTCCATGTAATACTTCACATTATTACTCAATTTACTTTATTAGGTAAACATTAATGAACTTTATTTTAAATTTATTTTATTTTTAACTTATTTCATTTTAACTTTTATTTTTATTTTACTTTATTTAGTAAATTCCACACCAGAATTGGAGCGCACTCAGCATGATTATCAAATTAACATTAAACAATCGACATTTAGATGGGCAAAGAAAGCCTTGCCCGAAAACGTCCATAATTTTCTGTCAATTTTAGCAAATTTCAGCAATTTTAGCACCAGCGAAGAGTGTAGTCACTAGCAGGTGAATACGGTAGTGACATCTACTGTTAAAGAAGAGGAACCACTACAAGTTGGTATCCCTTTAAACACTGTTCTGAGTGAGATTTATGCAGAGAATAGAAGAGATCTGGCAACAGTCATGGACTCAAGTCAATTTCCTAGCAAGATAGGACTGTTCAACTTTAAATTTTAGTCGCTAATATTGGGTTTTGCTTCTCAGAGTAACGTACTTTCTTGAAAGTTTGGGTTCACCTTACCTCCAAATATAATGCTACACATTGTAATGACTTTGAAAAATTTGGATTGGTAGAACTTTACACAGGCTGCATTTTAGAGTAAAACTGCGTTTACGAATTGCAGAATCAACCACTGACTGACTGCAACTTGATACCTGACTTTGCTTTTGAACCAAATTTCAGTCTACATTCGTATGCTGATTCTGGCAAAGTGAAGGTTTTGGTGTCCCATCTGATAATCTTTGTAAAACTGCATTGAAATTGATAAATGCAATGGTATGTACGGTAGCAATAGTAAAAACTTTATTTTTTGTGAAATGAATACAAAAAATCTCACAACACCTCAGCTATTTGCAATTCAAGCAGAAAACCTCGGTCATTTGAGTGCAATCCGTACACAAGTGAAACGGCAATTCGTACACAAGTGACGTGCAATCCGTACACAAGTGACACGGCAATCCGTACACAAGTGACACGGCAATCCGTACACAAGTGACACGACAATCCGTACACAAGTGACACGGCAATCCGTACACAAGTGACACGGCAATCCGTACACAAGTGACTCGACAATCCGTACACAAGTGACACGGCAATCCGTACACAAGTGACACGGCAATCCGTACACAAGTGACACGACAATCCGTACACAAGTGACACGGCAATCCGTACACAAGTGACACGACAATCCGTACACAAGTGACACGGCAATCCGTACACAAGTGACACGGCAATCCGTACACAAGTGACACGACAATCCGTACACAAGTGACACGGCAATCCGTACACAAGTGACTCGACAATCCGTACACAAGTGACACGACGTACACAAGTGACACGGCAATCCTTACACAAGTGACACGACTTGTGTCGAACCCGTGTCATCAACGGGTAGCAATTGCAATCCGTACACAAGTGACACGACTCGTGTGCAAAAACCGTACACAAGTGACACAACTTGTGTCCTCCAATCAGATGTCATCAGCGGGTAGCAATTTCAAATGGAACTAAAAGCAGTTTAACAGTTACGATATTTCAAACCACTTTGCTTCAGCTTCAAAGCATTCAATTGTAGTGAATCAAAACTCAGGAGACTCACAGAGAGGGAGAAAGAGAGAATGAAATCAGTCTCCTCTGCATTATCTGATGTTCAGATCTAATGGGAAATCGTAATTACATGGCATTGCACAGCCTCCACAAATAACGTTTGATTGTTTGAGGCAATTAGAGTTATCAGCTTTTAGATGTCCTGAAAAACGTCCAAAAATTTGCTGGTTCTTGGAAAGAGGGAATAACAGCACTGGTCCCCAAATGGCAATAGAACTCAGTTAAACATTGCAAGAACCAGATGCATTCTGGGTAAGAGTTTTCAAAGAACTTTCATTTCATTGAAAGAACAATATATAAGAGAGTCAGCCAGTTACTAGGCAACAATGGCCTGAATGCCCATAATGCACTGCCTTATCTGATGTACTGCTGCAAGCCATGATGCACTGCCATACTGCATTGCTGCAATCCAAGATGCACTGCCATACTGCATTGCTGCAATCACAATGTCTACGCATTGACTACCCCACGATACACTGTGTTTTATCCCTTGATGTACTACTTTTCATGACGTAATACCATTTCACCACATAATACATTTCCTTTAAGGGTGTGCCTTTCTTTAATTAAAGAAGTATATTACAAAATACACAACCCTACCCCTCGATGCTGGAATCTCCAGTTAAAAGCACTAGCCGTTCGATGCACTACAATCCCACGATGCCTTTTCCCACAATGCACTGCGTTATTTGCAAGCAGCATCATAGTCTGCATGACCTCGTTGGCGTAATTTAAAATAAGTTCAGCAGGAAAACGTAAACACAAACAATTTAATTATGTTTACAATATTTTGCATAGCGATGCAGAGTTTTAGGGGGAAACACCCTGATGTATAAACAGCAACACGGGAGGCTGCTACACGGCTGAGTAGCCTTGAAATACAGAAGAATGTTTGGTGAAGGAATGCATGGATTTGGTAAAAACCTACAGAGGTATACTCCGATAGTCTGTAAACAGGTAGGCAAGTCCAGTCATTAGCTCGCAAGATTCATTAACTTAATCTCATTAATGTGAACGCACCTTAATTGTTTAAGCGAAGTTTGCCATGGTTTTTACAGGAAATTATGAACTGGAAACGAAATCCCGTGCAGAATAAGTTTAAATGAAATGTATTAAACTTACTGGAGTAATATGTGTGGACTAGCACGTTTATTGAGCGTAGATAAACGTTTCGACCATGACACTCATCCACAATGCTACAAATCATAATCTTAATAGTACTGACAATGATTGTTACAGTCGAAACGCTCAATAAACATGTTGATTACAAAGGATGGATCTTTCAGCTTTTTAATATGGTATAATAGAACTAACCTATGCCAGTCTACTAGTCCACGACATAATGATAGTACATAGGAAGCCAGACACTAGATCGCAGAGTACTCAGCGCGACCTGGCAAATGGCTTCCAGACGTAATTAGCAATTAGTTTAGATGAGAAAATTTCTCCCAAAGGAAACATCAAACATAAACTACAGTGCAGGTCTTCAACTCTTTACCCTCACTATATAGCTGAATGGCTTCAGAGATGATAAACCACAATGTAACAGTACAAAGTTCAGTCACATGATGGCGTGGCTTCAAAATCAGAAGACTGATTTACCTAGAATGCTCAACAGAACATGCATGTCTGCTAAGGATTACCTCTTTTCCTGATTTTTTAAAACAGTAGGCAAAGTAAAACGTCTATCTAATCAAGAAAAAAGTTAATATCTCAAATTTTACCTTTCTACAAAAAAATATTTGATGTGAAATCTAGGTGGAACATTAGAAAATTCAAGAAGAACAAAGAACAAAGAAGAACACTTATGTGACCCCTTAATTCTCACTTACATTCAATTTTACACAGAAAGCACGAAACAAACAAAGTAACGAATGCAATTCTACTAAACAAGGTAATTTTATGCAAGTCTTCGACTGTTGTCATGTTACTTAGCTTAGCAATACCTGAGCCCAGCCAGGTTAATGCTTGAGCCCTTGTTCTATATCTGGTGGTCCTCGTATTTGAGTAAACGTGGTAATCATGGTATCCCTGACTCGCCACTGACGGGTATCACATTTAAAATGCCATCCTTGTCCAGTCCCAAGTCCAGAGTGCTGAGAGAACGGGGCAGAGTCCCTGCGCTGCCTCTCCCACGTGGAGATAGTCATCCCTGACGGTTCTCATATTTAAAATGTCATCCTTGTCCAGTCCCAAGTCCAGAGTGCTGACAGAACGGGACAGAGTCCTTGCGCTGCATCTGCCACGTGGAGATAGTCATCCCTGACGGTTCTCGTATTTAAAATGCCATCCTTGTCCAGTCCCAAGTCCAGAGTGCTGACAGAACGGGACAGAGTCTCTGCGCTGCCTCTCCCACGTGGAGATAGTCATCCCTGGCGGTTCTCATATTTAAAATGCCATCCTCTTCGATTCCCACACAGGTCCAGAGTGCTGACAGATCTGGACTGTGTCTTTGCCCTGCCTCTGCCATGTGGAGGTAATCTAACTCCTGCTCATGCCAAATTCAAACCGTGCAGGAGGTAACCAGGTCATGACGGATTGACATTCGTGGAGCAGAAGCCGACACAGTCAAGGCCGGACAAACCATACATAGCTTAGCTTCTTACTTACATAGTAGAAACCACTGAACACGTCTGATAAGTTCTTACGCAGGCCGGATGATCCTATGAGCTAGTATAATATTCTAAGGGATTTTTAGGAGGAAATCTTAGGCTTGCTCTGCCAGGCTGGGCTGGTAGGTAATCGCAGGTCTCGGGTTCAAATCCCGACTATTCCAAAATTCTTCAGTGACTTCTTTCTCTAGCTCATTACTCGCAATGGGTCAATAATTGGTAAAATAATCGCAATATTTTATAAAAACTATGGCAACCACAGTCCTAATTAATTAATTATTTCGGGTAAATTATAGAGACTTTACACGCGGTTTTAACGTTTTAACTAGTTGGAATGTTCCTGCAATTTTCATACTAAATTATACTATGTAAATAAATGATTGAACCACACTTATTGCAGTAAATATATACTACTTGATTTAAAAGTGTTTTTGGCAAAATTCTACTAGTGACCATGCTCATTCTCCGTGAAAAGCTTCTGTAACTATAAAGTTGATTAGAAAATGTAGAGGTACAGGTAGCGAAATATGGCGGGAAGCTTTCTGATCTCTTCTTCCCGTACTTCAAACTTTAATATGACAGGGGGACATCTGGTCGTTGTAAACTCGTTACAAAAAGTAATTAATATGACTGAATTTAGAGTCGTTAATTTTTAAATTTATACAGTACATATTGTAATTTTTTGAAATGGACGATGTCGAAATTAAAAACAAATTTAAAGTGGTCTTAATGTAATTGTCAGTTAGTTAACAGAATAATATAGTTAACATTTTTTCAGAATCTAGAATTTGTTAATTATCAATGGTTGTAGGGAGGAGATGGGATCCTTCCCCATCACCCTGGATAATCCTGCAAAGAAGTTAACTCAAAAACAACAAGAGGAATAAAGTTAGGTAACAGGTAAGAGGTCATTACGACCAAATTTTAAAGAAATTTTTGGTTTGAAGTCAAATTAGTTCGAAAAGAACAGATGTGAAAAGTCTTAAAACTGCCGTTTAAATCTTTCGATGATAATCTTGAGAATAAAACCATGAATAAGGTATTTACTTCGAAACATGGTACAGTATCCACGGTAAAATCATACTTCAATTTCATAGTTTACGAGAAACAACGACAGTCGGGGATTAAGTCTGCCCATAATGCATTGCCGTCACGTGACAAACAGCTGCACACGTCACAGCGAAATCCCAACAGCATAATTTTTCAGAAATTGTCTATAAATTACCAGAAAATACTAAAATCAAATTGCTAACAGTTCTCTCATAAACTGCATATTAATTTGAGCGAAATTACAAAGCATATAACTAAATTATTTCACGTTAATTTGCCCATGCCGTAATATTCGTTGCTAGGCAACCAGATGCGAGGAACAACTAGTGCAAAAACGACATTACAGGCAATTTTTACGTTTTTTTTAAGAAAAGAGCTTTACTGAACACAATAGTAAACAAAGGCATTTAAAATGATCGAATAATTAAAAAATGACGCACAAACAAACAAACAAAAAGGAAAGAAAAATGACAAATCGGCAAAAATGATGTGAAAATGTGGGTTAGATCACGCAAAGCAACGCGAGCCCCAAGCAAACACGGCCCTCCATTCATGGGAAGCACAAACATGGCCTGTGATTCATTACCTCAACAAGTACGCTACATTCAATGGCAATTTTTGACCCTGAATAAGGTGCCGAAACTGCCCGAAGCGAATGAGATGCGTTGATGGAAAACAGAACATGTAAATTCACTAGCAGAACTAGTGGAACAGAAACAAGAGCGAAACAGAACTAATAATAATCGCACCAGCGGCTTAGAAAGCCACCGTAAATCTCTTTCAGTGACTACATAGAAGTACATTAGGTTAAACTGAATGACGAACACCACAAAACTTGAAAAAGAAACTAATTATCCAAAATAAGCACGGACAGAAGTGTAAAAAATTATAATTCATTCTGTCAGAAATGGAATAAAGTACTTGAATGGTGGAAACTTCCATAATTGTTTTTTAATACATACTGGCATTCTGCCAAACCGGTGAATGGCATGGCAAACAATGGAACAGGAAAGTCTCAAGACTATCCAGATGACACAGAGGAAGAAGACAGCAAAAGTGTAATTGAGAGGATGGAGAGAGAGGGAGAGAGAGAGAGAGAGAGCAAAAGAGCAAGCAAGAGAGAAAGAGACTGACACACCTTTAACAACATCGGGTAACTCAGGATCTTTCCCGGGAATTCTAGACTGTACAATCACAATGGTAAAAATGGCAAGCACCAGGCTCGTCCATAACCTCGTCAGTGCCATCTGTTATCTGAAAAAAAACAGGAAAATCTTTAAAACAAAAAATATCAATACAGCGATAAAAATGTAATTTTAGAAACAACTAAGGCTTGTTATATTGCAGTTCCACAAACATCAAGCCTCATTTAGCTACTATTTAGCTATCATTTAGCTAATACTTTTCATAGATGGAGACACATCTGCTATAAACAGTTTGGTGAGCTGAACTGTACAATTCCTGTGGTTCCATCTACAAAGGATTGTAAGCAATTTATTGTAATTATAGCATAATACATACAATGAAATTCATGTGGTTTTACGTACAGCAATAACTTATGGAAACAACAAGGAGATCAACACAAATAATTCAATCAGTTGTACAGTGACAGAGAATTAATATTGGAGTTTTACTGACATTTACTGTTGATGGTGCGAATTGCAACGGGGTAGAAAGTATTTAAAGCTCTTGTAGTTTTAGCGTTAATTGAGTGAAATCTACGACCAGAGGGGAGCATTTCAAAGTATTTATTACCTGGATGGAATTCATCTTTCATGATAACTTGCGCTTTCTTTCCTAGTTTCATACAAATAGGCTACAGATTGCTGTTGAATTACTACAATTTTTGAGGCGGATTTAACAACTTGATCAAGAGCATTGCGATCTCCCAGCTTGGTAGCGTCATACCAAACAGTAAGGGATGTTGTTAAAACGTCCTTCAATGTTTCAAAGTTAGAGTTTTTGTTGTCACTGCTTCTGAGAAAACCATGATTTAAAAGCGAAAAAAAATAAATTTTTGAACAAAAATATTCCACCAATAGTCCAAAGGGTTTAAAAAACTCTTTTTTAGTTCAACGAATTGCTCCTAAGAGCATGGCAGTTACGCTGCTCTTTTTAATATCCTGCTTACGAAGAATTATCTTTCGTGATGAAGATTATTTACGCTTAAAAGCAGTTTACGTTTGCAAATGTCAGATCTTCAAATCTTGAAAGAAAGGAAAATAAACGCTTTGAGATGGCGAGACACGTGAAATTTTAATAATCATTTTCTTGTTGATGTAAAGAAGGTCAACGACTTCAACAATCATAACAATCATAAACTTCAAAAAAACTAACTGCCAATTAAGTTAGAAATAATAAAAGCGCCGCCAGCGCCACGCTGCGGATTCAGACTTAATAGAAATTGTACCATCGCAATTAGCAATTCACTTTCTATTCCATTTGTAATTGGAATTTGTTCAATAATTTTTTCAAAATTATTCATTCCATCTAACCTTATTCAATTAGTCCAAAATTCACTTATATATTTTATGTGTGAGGAGTTCTAAGATCCACAGCAAAGCAGAGTACCCCTATAGAAGCGCTTCCTAAAAAGGTTTCTTACAAGGCACGACCAGATTGGACAAACTGTGCATTCCTTGCCACTTTTTTCCGAAAAACGACCAAGCAAGGCATAGAACCGCAGTATGCATCAGAACGGCGGCATATGTCCTCCAGTAATCTCTAGAGCTTAACAAGAAATTCTGCTGTCTAATCCGTTATGTTACATGCAATAAATGCACTATTCTGTTTCTCGTACTCTAAGCATCTGCTGTGAGAAAAAAACTTACCAAAGCTTGTAATATAAAAAATTAAAGCTAGTATTTTAATGACCTTGAAAAACAACTGTTGTACTGGTCAGACATTTTTCCAAATCTTGCTTGCCCAAAAACCACTTTGCCACACAAAAGGGGAAAAAACACTTGCCTAATGGGAAATTTGATCTCTCTCTTTCACTCTCTCCCACCTCTCTCTCCCTCCCCCCGTCTCTCTCTCTCTCTCTCTCTCTCTCTCTCTCTCTCTCTCTCTCTCTCCCTTTTCAAGATGTTCTACTTTAGATTCTTCAGGATCGACCAAGCAGAACACTGCACCAGCACCAACTATATAATATATGTATGTATTTTTGTAGCTCATAACTTAATTTCTTCTGCTGCGCTCATAGCACTGTAATGCACAGTTAATTAGTAATTTTAAAACTTTTGGTTTTGTAAGTGCTAAATGGATGAATAAATAAATCTAAATGTAAAAAAAATAATCACCTATACCCACAATAACAATCACCCGGTTCAACAAACCAGCTACAAAATCTACAATTACGTCACAAATACGACATTTTGCAGGCTTTGAATCGGTTAAAAAGATTATCAGAAAATCGAAATAGCCTCAGCACAATAGCATGAAGAGAAACTGAGTGATATGGATATCTGGTGAATATCCTCCCCCAGGTGGAATTAAATCAAGCATTTATTCTAGGTATTGTATAACAACGGCAACAGAAAGTGAATCAACTGCAGATTACGTCAGAAAACTGTTTGTGGTGTACTACGTGCAACAGAGTTTATTCTAACTATTGTATAACAACGGCAACAGAAAGCGAATCAACTGCAGATTACGTCAGAAAACTGTTTGTGGTGTACTACGTGCAACAGAATTTATTCTAACTATTGTATAACAACGGCAACAGAAAGCGAATCAACTGCAGATTACGTCAGAAAACTGTTTGTGGTGTGCTACGTGCAACAGAGTTTATTCTAAGTATTGTATAACAACGGCAACAGAAAGTGAATCAACTGCAGATTACGTCAGAAAACTGTTTGTGGTGTACTACGTGCAACAGAGTTTATTCTAAGTATTGTATAACAACGGCAACAGAAAGTGAATCAACTGCAGATTACGTCAGAAAACTGTTTGTGGTGTACTACGTGCAAGATTATATCAATGAGAGATGTACCAAATAAGTTTATAAAAAGTTAAAAAGCTCTGTCATCTGCAGTCATCATCAGTGTAACGTTCTACAAACAACCAACTAGCTATATAAGCAGAACTTACAGCACAGAAATTCACTAATTATGTACTTACAAGGAAGCCAAAATGCAACGAATAAACAAATTGTGAGCTCTGCCTATATAACCGGTTGTTTGTTTGTGGAATCTTACACTAATGATGACTGCAGGCTGCAGGCGAAACCTTTGTGACATGCTTTTTAACGTTTTATACACTTTTAATAAAATTTATTTCCTTTTTATGACACTGTAAGTGTCTGTATAAATTCACTTTAAATGAAAGGGTTACATACGAAACACTAGGGACGGTGTTTGAAAATCTACGAAATGCATTTCACGCCCAATGGGACAGAATTAGTTCCTAAAGTTTACAATAGCACAGAGTGACCTCTGGACATATTCAGCCACGCACGGCTAGCATTAAAGTACAACCACCCAATTTTAATTGTTCTATCACCTGCAATCAACCAAAAACCCAGGCAGAGTGTGAAACAGACAACTTTCTATGTTTAGTGTGTGACATGTATCTCGATTAGTTCCAATACTCCACAAGCACAGGGACTGAAACTCCACTAAGAGAAAGCAGGTGACCAGATTTTTCGAAAACAGTAAGTCAGCATCAGTGACGATGACGACGACGATGCCAACAATGATGATGATAATAATAACCCTTAAAAAACTTTGCTAGAAAAAAGGTATATACGTATTATGCGATATCGCTTTACGTTGATGACTATAATGCCAATTTGTTACCATGGTAACGCCAGGTAAGACTTTTAAATTGCGTGAAATTAATCAATCTGTAATTACGACCAATTAAATATAACTCAACTATCGTAACGAGACAGGTGCGAATTATCAAACAAGACAAGATGCAGAGCCTGCACGGTGTCCATAGCAACGCAGCAGTCCAACTCTTCTCCAGCGTCTTCTCGGGCGGCAGCTGAGGCAGATTTATCATCATCTGTTGACGTTGATGATGCTGCAAGTTATATTCACGCGCTAGGCAAATTGTACAGAATTGACATTTTATACTCGAGCATTTAGCCTTAATGGGCTTATGGCAGGCGTAAAGTGGGTCGTAAAAAGCTGGATGGGTCACACGTCAAAAAGCTTAAAAGCACGTTGCCATACAGAATGGACGCGTGTCAAACTACATTTTCAACTGAGGGATGAGAGGAATGTATACGCAACTGAATGTGACCGTCAGAGATACTCAGCCAGCCCAGGGTCATCTCTTGACGGACTATCCTTGATAATAACCTACGTTCCTGTCCTGCTACACGTGTCAAAACTACATTTTCAACTGAAGGATGAGAGGAATGTATACACAACTGAATGTGACCGTCTGAGACATTCAGCTAGCCCAGGGTCATCTCTTAACGGACTATCCTTGATAATAACCTACGTTCCTGTCCTGCTACACGTGTCAAACTACATTTTCAACTGAGGGATGAGAGGAATGTATACACAACTGAATGTGACCATCTGAGATACTCAGCTAGCCCAGGGTCATCTCTTGACGGACTATCCTTGATAATAACCTACGTTCCTGTCCTGCTACACGTGTCAAAACTACATTTTCAACTGAGGGATGAGAGGAATGTGTACACAACGGAATGTGACCATCAGAGCTACTCAGCTAGCCCAGGGTCATCTCTTAGCGGACTATGCCTTGATAATAACCTACGTTCCTGTCCTGCTACAATCACGTACATTGAGTAGACATCTTTGTTGAGTTTTGGAAACCAGCTGGCCTAGAAGCGCAAACGATCTGAGAAAATTACAATATTTTGTTTTGTTAGATGAAGTGCAGCAAACTTCATACCAGATACTGAACGAGCATCACCAGACATAAACAACTGATTAAATTGAAGTAAACTTCCGATACTTTTTAAAAACTACTCATTATGTTTTTTGCTTCGCCAGGTTGCCTCACAAGTTGTCTATAATTCCAAAAATGTCAGTTTTTTGCTTGGAACAATTTTACTCAAGATTGTGTAAAAATGCGTATAGTTTACACATTGGTAAGTAAACAAAAATACACTAAATGCTTTGCATTGATTTTTAACAAACAAATAGCTTATTAAAAACACATTGTTTGTGTTTGGCTGCTTGCTTGTCGATTGGCTGGTTGGCTAGCTTCCTGGCTGACTAGCTGCTCAGTTTATTTGTTGGTTAGTAGGTTGCCTGGATCGTTGATTGTTTGCTTGGTTTGTTAGCCTGTTGTTTAGGTGTTTGGTTGCTTACTTGCCTGACTGATTAGTTACTTGGTTGGTTGGTTGGTTACCTTTATCACCAAATACCAGTAGAACACATTAAGAATGTGGCAATCAAACAAACTATTCATAAGTACAGCAGGAACTTATTAAATCATATTTAATATTATGCAATTATTTATTTAAGTTCACGAATAAGCAAACGTTCACGAATATTCCAGTGAACTAGTATTGACCAACCAGTACAATACACACACAAAGACACATTAAAATTTCACAATTACTTTTGTATTGGTAAAACAGCATATGACTCATCGGCGTGTTTCATATAAACAGTCCACTTAATAGCAATAATTGGCTTCTTGTCACTATGACAGATGTTCAATACAGTAGTAGCAATAGCAGCTTTTTTAATGAATAAATTATGCAAATATCAAATATCACGGTGAGACGACCCGCCGACTTTGAGGACTAAAGATTCAATGTGGAAAAGGAAAAAGAGCTTGAAATCTGGAAATTTGAAAACTATAGCCATAGGGCCGAGGAACCAACTGATTGCATGATAATGTTACTGAGCGAGAAAATGGACGATGAATAAACGAATAACCAAAGAATAAATGTTGTTGAGGGACCAGTGGACCCTCATAAACCTCACATTTATCGCTGTGAGAATAGATGTTAAGTTGCTGAAATAAAGGCAATGTGCCAAGCTTTGTTACGTACAGTAGCTACATTTACGACTGGAAAATTACTTGACGGTTAGCCAAAGAAAAATGTGACGCTCGCTTGTACAACACCCACTCTCTCCGCAGACAGCAATGTACTACAAGCTCCCCCATTCATAAATACCAATATTATTTAAAGTTGAGCCGGATAATTACAATCGTAAAACTGGTTTTAAAAGTCAAAAACGCCGTTGGGCCGAAGTCGTTGAAATCTAGTAGAGTAGCAATTTATAAATGAGTCATTGCCCTCCAGGACTAACTAATCGATCGACGAAAGTTCAAAGAGAAGTAGGAAAGTCTATGCAATGTTTTTCCTAGCAAAGCCTACCTAGTTGCACTGGTTAAAATCAATGCTAGACAAACAGAGAAACTCCATCAATCACGTGATTCCGTCAATAAAATTTCTGCCGACGTTTCACAGCTGCTGAAGTTTAAAACGTTTTACTTCAAATATGACGGTTTATAACTGGGAAGACAGTCTTAGAAAAATGAAAGAGAAATGTTTAATGACATTTTCCAAGGTCCAGACAAACTGATTCCTAGAAAGTTTGAACCCTCTTTATTTCCATGATGTCCAGACAAATTGATTCGTAGAAAGTTTGAATCCACTTTATTTCCATGATGTCCAGACAAATTGATCTGCTAAAAGTTGGAATCCACTTTCTTTCCACGATGTCCAGACAAATTGATTTGCTAAACGTTTGAATCCACTTTCTTTCATGATGTCCAGACAAATTGATTTGCTGAAAGTTTGAATCTACTTTCTTTCCATGAGGTCCAGACAAACTGATTCGCTGAAAGTTTGAATCTACTTTCTTTCCATGATGTCCAGACAGCTAAAACGTTTAGTTTCTCTTCAATATAACTGTGCACAATAATTTTGGCTATGGTCACAGTTAGGATTAAGGCAAGAGTTGTTGCTTCTTTCTTGTGCCTTTTTCCTCTGTATTTCTATTTACCTAGAATCGACGACTCTTATTAATTTGAAGACAGAATGGAATTTTCTACATTATAAATCATCTTGATGGGGATTTGAACGTGCCACTCCGAGTTTCTCATGTATGTATGTCAAACAAAAGTTTGGTATGGAAAACAAGAGACAACGAACAAAAAACAAACAAATTTAAAATAAAACAGAAGAAAATTAAAATAACTTAGAAGATTTATGAAAAACCAAACATGCAGTGAAAAACATGCTAGCTATAGCAACAGAACACGTTGAAAAAGAAACAATGCTAAACAGTTATTTGACATGCATAAAACAGTAAACAATGTAACGGACAAACAAACAATGAGAATGATACAACAAACATCAAATGAATCAGACAGACGTGGAACAAAGAAACGATGAACAAGTCACTGTATATAAAAATATAAAAGGCATGGAACAGTAAACTGTGAATAGCTAAAGAACAAAACGCATGAAATGAACAATCCAAGAACAATGAGCAGGCAGGAAACAATGGACAGGAAAGCCTTTAAAAAGCTTCTCTCCACTGCCAAGTCTGTCGTTTCGATTTTCAAATCCAATTATAGAAACCTCTCAAACTAAAACCTTTTACCAGCCCGCCAAACTACCAACTATTATACAACCCGACCATAAACGCACTTTAAACGCCATACTTGAGCTCAGTTTAAATCGTTGCCATGGCAACCGAATGGAAAATAGTATCACTTCCCGGAACAACGGCGCAATAACAAGTCTGGGGTCAACAGTAGCTCAAAATTATCTGCAAATGTCAAGCATTATCGAAGCATGCCATTATCATTACAGACTTAACTTCTGACAGAATAAAATTACGGAGGAGAACATTAGGTATCTCGACTTGGAGACCCTTTTTCACCACGCCAACTATTACATGTTGATATTGAAGGTTTTTCTGTTCTGTTATTATCAGAATTATGGGTTTTGCCGATAGTCACAGAAAATGCCGCGACTGGTTACTTTGCAGTTTACATTTTTATACTTTTGCATCGTGTCTCTGCTGAACTTCTTACAAGCTTTGCTTCTTGACCACACCATGCAGCATCTATTTCTTATTGACAAACTATTATGTAGTTTAGTAACTATGTTAGTACACTTCTGTTAAATTTTTGTAATTATACTTGGAATTTTTTCCCTAACTAATAGTATACTAATGTAGTTCTGTTACAATTATTTTAACTATATTTCATTTTCTAGTTATAGGGCATAATAGTTATAAAGATAATAATGCAAATTGTAATGTAAAAATACATGCTGAAGTGATAATAAATTACAATTACAATTACAATTAAAAATAAAACCCCAACGGGTATCTTTTCTGATACATGTTTGAATTTTTTATATCCATTTGACACCAGAATCACTGAAACTAATTAAGCTCATTAAAAATTATAAATTAGCCTCTCTAGGTGGTTAAAAGAGAACATCTTTAGGACTGGCAGCGGCTGTACATTCATTATATAACAGTTCATTACAACTACTAACAGAGATGTTAACTGTTAGCACACAAGGCATATCTCACGTTTAGATTGTAGAATATAACTTTGACTTTCCAATACAGCTGCTTTATTAACTAAATCAGGTAATATGCCTGATCTATACATTAATAACTCGTTTTATTGAACAGCTGAATAATTACAAAAATCAAGATACGGTTGCAAGATAGAAATAATTGTACTTAACGTATCGTAACAAGTAATGAACAGGGTCTTGTCTAACCACGATCAAAGATCATCGTTGTTGTCGCCGTAGTCATCGTCATAATCATAAAACCGTATCACAGAAGAGTTGACATATTTCTCTCATTATGCTGTCAGCTTCACAGTCAGCATCATTACCGCCATTACAAATAACTCAACACAACTGCCAACAGTCTTCAAGTTTTACATTCAACTTTCCATTAAACACCATAAATCTCATTTTTCTGAAGTAGCTGACAGACACGAAGTCACCCACCGTTCTCTCACATGCACAGCTCTGCAATACGCAGGGTGCAAGTAAAATTCACGTTTGCATAACTACAGACAGATATAAACCTCTAGTCTAGATTCTAATGCATTAATATTTTTGATTGAACCTTTTATTATGAAAATTCAAAAAGTGAACAATATACACCAATTGAGAATCCTTAAATCCTCTTATCCGCTGTACAAAACTGGGAAAATTCCATAAACTGTTAAGAAGAATCCAGGTAAAATGCCACAGGTAAAAAAAATCAAAGAAAGAGTCACAGGAAAAAAGGCATCGGGAAAAAGAAATACCAAAACCCTAACCCTAAGCCTAACCTTACCTTGCTCAGTTAAACAAGCACTTACACAACCACCGTAGCAAGAGCAGCATTGGTAATATTGTCTAACGTTGTTAGTCCTAGATGTATTTGTTCAGTGCTTATCATACTAAAGACATAAAACATTATTTGCTTGGCTACCCTTTGTATGCAGAGAGCAGAGAGCAATTGTAGTGCAATTTTGATGACCAGTATGTTTCTAATGTCCTTCCAAACAACATCAGTTCCATGAATCCACGGTATAAAATTTCTATCACGTTGTCTGGGAATGCATTGAAAGTAGTGGAAAGCTCGAAAAAGATACAAGAAGCAAGATTGCGATGGTATGGACACCTGAAAAGAAGAGTCGGTGAAGATCACGTGGAAAGGGAGGTCATGGAAATGGAAGTGCTGGGAAATAGAAGAAGAGGACGACCCAAGCGGAGATGGTTTGAATGTATTAACGGAGACCTTAGAGAGAAGAACATAAATGAAGAGATGGTCAACAACAGGAATGCGTGGAGAAGACTCATTCACAACGGCGACCCCGCATAGGGAAAAGCTGGGAAGAAGAAGAAGTATGGTAATGCATTACTTAATTATGATCAAAATGTTATTGTAGTTAACTTAGTTCAAAATTTTATTGGTGCTAATAAAGGATTTTCTCCAGACTAACCACAATAACAATTCCTCTCTCTTACCTTTTGCTTCAATCTGTCTATTAGGTGTTTGTTTCATCGTAACCCTGATTTTGTTGTTGTTGTTTTGTTTAACTTGCGCTTGGGTTCTATGATGCTGTAAACAAGTGGCGCGTAGTATCAACAAAATTGCTGTCTGCCGAAGAATATTTTCGTTTTAAAAATAAAAATATGATTTGAAACTTTTTTCCTGTAACTTTATTACCGGTCACCGGAAACACACCCTGGCCTATACAGGCACAATTTATTTACAAGACGAAAAATTGTTATACTACGACCTTGTAATATCGGCAGTGTAATATTTCCTAAATACCTGTCCTATAGAATGCAGCCAAATATGAACGAGAAAACAAATAAAAATACGATTGCAGTACTTCTAGCAGATGTGTAAACCTATCTACGATTGCAGTAGTTATAGCATGTATGTAAACGTCTATCTACTACATTTTAGTCATATTCGCAGAAGATCATGTTATAGCTTTCGAAATAGGTTATTACTACTGTATACTGGCAATCGTATTATGACTGCTATTATTAACTCACATAGACTTGTCAAATCTTGCTTGTTTGTAAAATGGAACGAATTACTACATAATTAGCGTCTATTAAGCTACATAATTAGATAATTTATTAATTTTTAATATCTACATAATTTAGTAAGCTTTTAATTTACTAACCCCGTATACATATATTTACTTTTTTTGTAGTTTTTATTCCATTGTATTCAATTTCATTTTACTACTGTATTTGTATTTTATATGATGTTAGTTACCCAAATAAAAAAATTGAATTGAATTGAAAAATGAGTAAAGACGCTTTTCTCGTTTCACTGACAATCACAGAGGGCTACAAGTTGCACGTGAAAACCTCAGAGGCCTAGAATAAACAACCAGTGTTGGCCAAATACTAGCTGACAATAGGAGCAAACATATTGAGCATTATGAAAACACACTTAAGTTAAACAGGGAAAAACTGCACCTGCTCGTAGAGATCTGAGCTGAAGAGAATACCTTCAACCTCAAGGTGCTAAATGGACGATGAAAGAGAGACAGCACCTGTAACATCAAAGTTCCAAGTTTCTGAAAACCAGCAACACAAACAAAAAGAACCCATTGCTATAGATAATCATGAACTGGTCGAAAAATCTAGAAAATCATTTGATTTTAGTTTTTTTCCTCAACAGTAGCAATACACGTAGACAACGCTTTTATAACATTGAAACAAGTGAACAGTGACGGGTACGGAGCAGCTGAACTAAGAGTCTGTAAGGATAATGATAATGCCAAAAACTCATTTATTTATCAAATAGCCGTAAATATCATTTCAAGATACACAAAAGCAAATGATTGTTATGAGGAAATACAGACAATATGCAACATTAAGGCCATATTAATTCTATGTTATTAATACCTCCATGCTGATCACAACTTAATGGAGTTACTGGACTAGAACAAAGCCCCAAGAATCTACTAACCAGTGAAAGTTTATCTGGATATCAACTGCTTAGAAGCAAAAAGAACGGGAGAAAGAAGGAATCGTTCTTATCCTGACTAGATCAATAAAACAGCCAGGGCAGCAGATAATGACAGTCCAGTCACCTGATGCAATTTCTAATGAAATATGGTGTTTCACAATGTCACAATGTCCTAGCTGTTACAACAGCAGTAACACGGGACAGGTGGATGTGACTGTCACAATGTCCTAATTGTAACTACAGCAGCAACACAGGACAGGTGGATGTGACTGCCATAGCTGTAACTACAGCAGCAACAACAACACCTGGACCAAACCATCCCGTACACCTGTCGCAAATTAAATTACACTAGCAAATTACTTGTGTGACAAGGACGTAAACGCGCCTACCCGGAAACCATTCTATTAACATGATCTGTGGCAGTGTGGCTTATGCTTATTAGCCTGTGCAGGAGTCATTGTTATAAGCAGCATCTAATAAGATGCGGCTCCAGACACACTAAGGTGCTAGAATTTCGTCACCACCAGAAACATAAAATTATTTATGATGACAGATAAAAAGATCCGTGATACATGGTTTTGACACTACTATGTAAGGAGCAGTATAAAGCTGTGTCGAGCTACAAAAATGTGTTTTTTTTTCTCAGAAAGAAACCCAAAACCACCTGTAGCTGTTGAACTAGTAAATACTCATTACTTTCCCAAACAACAGATGCTTATTACTTGCAATATGACCAATAACAGCAAAGTTCATCAAGGTCATCGAGACCTCAAAGTCCAGTATCCCATGAGATACATCCTCACAATAGTTAACCTAACTGAACTGAACCTAACCCAATTTAATGAAGCAGGAACGTGGTTCAAAACTGTAAGCCAACCAAGATACGAACTCAAAATTTTGCGGATGCAGGACACCCAACCCTATCAAATTGATCAATTGACAGAATATAGCCAAGTAAATTTTGGATATCACTCTATAGTCTTATATAAAAATTCTAGTGATAAATCAGTACATTTGAGCGCACGCAATAGTATAAGCATGTAAACGTCTCACTTTCGATATGGAACATGCAGAATGACATCACACATTTACTGAAAAACACAAGATTCTCACATCTCCCCTGGAATGTATATTATTACAAACTGAGCATCATCTGTGTAATTTTATTCAACTAAAACTTTTCACTGTCTCACTGCAATGAAGCCAAATGCACAGTCTCATCTCCGCTGCGCTAAATGAAGCCGGCGGAAATGTCTTGAAGAGCAAAAACTGGCTTCGTTTACAGAAATTGAGATTATTACGCCTGTTATACTGCTGTTACAAAGAAAACGCCTTTGTTAAAAATATGCGACTCGCTCTCTATGCAAAGAGAGAGAAACGATAACATTATGCAACATACAAGCTAGTCAACCAGAAGTCACCCCTCTGTTAGTGAGTCAGTCAGTCAACCAGTGGGTCGGTCGGTCAGCTAATCGAACAGCCAACCAGTCATTCATTCAGGCAGTTTTAAAATTTAATTCTAACTACACTAAATAATACGCCTAAACGAATAAGCAACTATTCCCTATGCAGTTATTTAAATCCAATTCTGAACAGCTAAATTATGTATTGCTCATGCCTGGTTCAGTTCGTACACTTCTACAGTAGACTGTAAACAATGCTCGACCAAAAGGCTGAATCTGTGTGTGATTTCCTGCAGCAAAATGACGCATCGTATTTACAGAAATGAGAACCGTAGTATAGAACGCGTGAGCCGTTGGTAAACCTTGTTTAATCTTCGAAGGCATACATTACAGTAATAACCTGGAAACAACGTCTCTATACGAACGTATGAACCAGCGTTTGTGAAGATTAGAGGAGCTTTAGGCAATGGAAATGCTCGGCTTACACACTAAATTAAATGCAGCGAAAAGCGACAGCGTGTTTGTGTGCGAGGAGGGGGGGGGGTGTACGAGTGTGTATTGTTTGGGAGGGGGGAGACAACAACTGCTTTGTGGGGGCAGCAAAGCTGGACTTTCGGCTAAACTTGAAAAAAGAAAAACCACGAAAACGAGTGGAAATGAAAGAATTGCAGGAAGAGTTAAAAAGAAGATGCGATCAAGAGGAAAATGATAAAAAAGGTAAAAATAAAACAAACTCTTGAGAAAGACACTAGGCCAGCAAGATGGAAAAATGCATGGGAAAGTGGGAGAGATAAAAGCAAAGGTGCAATGAAGAGAGAGAGAGAGAGAGAGAGAGAGAGAGAGAGAGAGAGAGAGAGAGAGAGAGAAAGATAGAGTGAGAGAGAGAGAGGCAGAGAGGGGGAGAGAGAGGAGAGGGAGAGAAAGAGAAAGAGAGAGAGAAAGAGAGAGAGAGAGAGAGAGAGAGAGAGAGAGAGAGAGATTGAACAGACAGAGAACGAGGGCAAAGAATTTCTACATACCGCAAACTGAAGGAACTTGGTCAAAAGTAATTGACTCTCATCCGTTACTAATGCACAATGCAGCAAGCTTAATTAATGACAATATGACTGCCAATGTTCGTAATTTTCACATTGTATCATTATGCTAAGCACACACTACATACGCGCACACACTCGATGACTCACCACATAGCAACTGCCGTGCGCAGCATCCAGTTCTCTATCCTCATCACCAACCAGGCGCAATCAATCCAAAAAGTACTAGTAGTAAATGAGCATACAAGCATTTGAAGTAACTTAATTAAAGGGCTGCTTGATTATCAATACAAACAAATAACAGCAGTTCATAATAGGCCCTATTAAGAACAAAACTAACTATTAGAGCAATGTTTTTATATTTTCTCAAGTGCCTGAAGCCTATCCCGAATCAATTTGTTACATTACAAATGTCATAGAGTAAAACTTGGTTTATCAAAGCTGATGGATTTGGTTGGTTCATGGATAGGAGGCTGCTGGAAGAATATCTCTTAATGGAAACTTCAGATACGTAACCTATGCATAAGACTAGAAGTGATCGTGGATAAATTTATAACAAAGGAGTACAAAAACAGTAATAAACTCATCAAGAAGCTTGAAAAATGTCTACCTTCCTCCGATAATACCATGTTGGAACAATTATGGAACAAATTTCCTAATCAACATAGAAAGATCGCGTTCTACTAATTAGACTTTTAGTTAAAAACAACAACTTTATTAAAGCTTTTTGCTATAAAATGTAGAAATCATGTCAAACGTTTCGACAAGCTGCTGCTGTCATCATCAGTGGTAAATTTACAAATATACAAGCAGTTTATTAGAATTATATAGGCTCTGCCAATATACATTACAATATACAGTATACAATATACATTACAGAATTAAGTAGTCAACAGAAGCCAAATACGTATCAAATTTAAAAAGACCAATTAATTATGTATTTACCTATTTGCCTCTCGTTGGTTACTTAACTAGTGTATAATAGGCTCTGCCTATATAAACTGATTCTATGCTTGTAAATTTACCACTGATGATGACAGCAACAGCCTGTCGAAACGTTTGACATGATTTTAGCTTTTTAATGTAAGTTTTTAATGTAAGCTGTGTTGTTTTTAACTACAGATTAGACGTCTGTTTTTAAATTTGTTGCCAGATGTAAAGTGATAAAAATGCAGGTATCATAAAATCTACTGACACAATTAATCATTGCAATTAATCAGTAGGCAACCTCTTCACCTGTTTTTCATAACTAATATATTTCATGTAAAGACAGGAAAAAGAAATTGTGTATAAAAAATTCAACGCACAATGTAGTAATTTTTCTTTTGTCTTGACAGAAAAACAGCTTTGCACTGCTATAGTACTCAGTAGTAATAACAGTCACTTAGAGATCAGCATATATCATTACTAATAAGTATTTATTATTACAGCGCACAGCATCAGTACCAAATCCCAGTCCCGTTATCCTCATTCTTTCATCATTTATCAAACAATAAACTACAGTTACGCCGTTCATCCAAAATAAACCCTACTTCACCTTGATATGATTACATGTCATCTTGTCCAAATACTATTGCGTGATTGACTGACTGCGCCTGGTAGAGTAATGTTGCGATTACAACTGTCTGGTGTGTCATCATATTCCAGTAGTCAATCAACAGAAAAGCAAAGCACCCGGTAGAACTCATCGCTACGTATAGATTAGGGCCCCGCGGGGAATTCAACAGATGGTGGATCCATTACGAGGTTGCTAAAGGTGAGGCATTAGCCAAAATATTCGCAAAACCCTCTACAGTAAGATGAGGCGTTTTACACAGCGAGCAACCGAAACATCTAAAAACATTTTCCTGCAGTAACCTAATTATCTTTAAAAAAGATTTCCCATGTTGCAGAAGAAATACTGGCAAATATCTCCGCCACGGTTTATTACATACCGATGGTAATATAAAGCGCGCTAAGCAAAGATTTTGCACACTAACCACAAAGTAACTGTGGCTAATATGTGTACAGTGTAAACAACATAGCTAGTAGTAAACCTGGCCTTATCACGTGAGAACAGAAGCAAGTAGCGAGATGACATCATTAGTTTGCAAAGTAGCGAGATGACATCATTAGTTTACAAAGTAGCGAGATAACATCATTAGTTTACAAAGTAGCGAGATGACATCATTAGTTTACAAAGTAGCGAGATGACATCATTAGTTTACAAAGTAGCGAGATGACATCATTAGTTCAAAGTAGCGAGATGACATCATTAGTTTCAAGTAGCGAGATGACATCATTAGTTTACAAAGTAGCGAGATGACATCATTAGTTTACAAAGTAGCGAGATGACATCATTAGTTTACAAAGTAGCGAGATGACATCATTAGTTTGCAAAGTAGCGAGATGACATCATTAGTTTACAAAGTAGCGAGATGACATCATTAGTTTACAAAGTAGCGAGATGACATCATTAGTTTGCAAAGTAGCGAGATGACATCATTAGTTTACAAAGTAGCGAGATGACATCATTAGTTTACAAAGTAGCGAGATGACATCATTAGTTTACAAAGTAGCGAGATGATGACATCATTAGTTTACAAAGTAGCGAGATGACATCATTAGTTTTCATTAGTTTACAAAGTAGCGAGATGACATCATTAGTTTACAAAGTAGCGAGATGACATCATTAGTTTACAAAGTAGCGAGATGACATCATTAGTTTACAAAGTAGCGAGATGACATCATTAGTTTACAAAGTAGCGAGATGACATCATTAGTTTACAAAGTAGCGAGATGACATCATTAGTTTACAAAGTAGCGAGATGACATCATTAGTTTACAAAGTAGCAAGATGACATCATTAGTTTACAAAGTAGCGAGATGACATCATTAGTTTACAAAGTAGCGAGATGACATCATTAGTTTGCAAAGTAGCGAGATGACATCATTAGTTTACAAAGTAGCGAGATAACATCATTAGTTTACAAAGTAGCGAGATGACATCATTAGTTTGCAAAGTAGCGAGATGACATCATTAGTTTGCAAAGTAGCGAGATGACATCATTAGTTTACAAAGTAGCGAGATGACATCATTAGTTTACAAAGTAGCGAGATAACATCATTAGTTTACAAAGTAGCGAGATGACATCATTAGTTTGCAAAGTAGCGAGATGACATCATTAGTTTGCAAAGTAGCGAGACGACATCATTAGTTTACAAAGTAGCGAGATGACATCATTAGTTTGCAAAGTAGCGAGATGACATCATTAGTTTACAAAGTCGCGAGATGACATCATTAGTTTACAAAGTCGCGAGATGACATCATTAGTTTACAAAGTAAGCATAATGCCAGATCACAGGAACTCAGTTAAGAATGTTGGTAAGCAGACTCTCTTGCTAACAAAAAGAGAAACACATTTTCTATCACACAAACAAACCCACGCGTTGATATTTTCATCAACGATGAAAATAAAACGAGCAAAAACTCTATTGGTAACATTTTCTGAGGACCGGTGGGTGACTTGGGATAAGGGTTAAAGTAGGAAGATAACAACAGAATCAGAAAACCACAATTTTGGAAACCACTTGATGGAATCAAGTTCATTACCAAATTTTCTTGAAGCGGTTGTTCGTCATTAACAGCAAAACAACATCTTGTAATGAATTCCTCAGATAGGTGGTCAAAAGGAAAAAAATGCATTTATAAGCAGTTGTTCTGTATCTAGTTAAATCTGAATAAAACACAGATCATAGACGATTACTTCGATGTATAAATAAAAAATCCTGCTTTTTGCGTCTTGCATATATATATAGGTCCAAATAAACACCACAAACATAAAACATTACAGATACCACACAAGAAATATAAAACATTACAGATACTACTTCATGTTCATTCATTCTGCAATGTAAAGTGGGATTAGTTATCCCATATTACTATCATATTATTACGAACTGAAAGATTACAGTTCAACAAACACAGCTACAATAACATAAGAACGCCCTCCTTTATTAACCGTCCTGCTTTTTGCTACGTGCTCTTATGATTGATGCAGCAAATGTAGGTACTGTTTGTGCAAATACGAGTTTCCTGGTAACATCAACGTTCTTATTGACTTTCAACTCTCATCGTTATTCACCGTATCACCTTATCACGTAATATAGACCAAAGAAGCCTACCGTAGCACATGGCTTCGTAGATTCAACCCCTGGTAAAGATCGGTTAGCTGCGCCTGGTACGATGACGCCAGCGCGTTTACTATACGCTTCAGTCGCTTTTCCATTTTCAAAAATATCGAAAATCGTGATCCGTATCCTAATGGGCAGCAAAGTTTTCTGTAGGCACCATCGCTCGATTAGTTACGGCTGGTGAATAGTGATGCATTTATTTCAAATCATTGTAAGATGTGCAAACTTATCGGCTATTACAATAAGCTGTTTTTAATTCTCTTTCACATCAGCTTGCGTTGTAAGATAGTTGAGTATTAATTACTATCAAATCAACAGTTAATACTAACTGAATAGTAAGAAAACTGACACTAATAATTTACTATCAAACTAATACTTAAAACTAATAATTTAATATCAAACCAACAGTCAATACTAATAATTTACTATCAAATTAATAGTTAACACTAATAATTTAATATCAAACCAACAGTTAATACTAATGCTTCACTATCAAAATAACTGTATAGTAAGTAAACTGACTGTACACTAATAATTTACTATCAAATTAACAGTTAACAGTAATAATTTAATATCAAACCAACAGTTAATACTAACGCTTTACTATCAAAATAACTGTATAGTAAACAAACTAACTGTACACTAATAATTTAGAATCAAACTAACAGTTAATACTAGTAATTTACTATCACAACAACAGTCAGTACTCATAATTTACTATGAAACCAAGGGTCGATACTAGTGATTTACAATCAAACTGACTGCATAGTAAGCAAACTAACTGCATACTCACAATTTACTATCAAGCGCACAGTTAACACTAATAATTTACTATCAAACCAAAAGTTACACTAAAAATTTACAATCAAATATCTTTTTTGTTTCTAAAGAGAGAATGACATTCTTGTGAAACAAGAGAATCGTTAAACGATAATCATCTTACTAAATGCATAAATCTCGTAAATCTGTAATTTACTAGGCATTAAGGCGCTGTTGTTTGGAATAAATTATCGTCGTCTGTTCAAAGCGCATTCAATCGATGCTTTAAAACATACATCTAGAATTAAACAAGCTATTGATGCAGCTTCCCACATAAGTGTATTTCATCTCAACAAAGTATTTTATGCATTTCATCTACCCACTGTGCATCACCGCTTCTTATTGATGACCGATTTGATATCAGATTTACTGCATTTTAACTGACTGTTGCAGAATTTCAGGGGACAAGTAAGGGCTAAATAAGCCTTCGCAAATTACAAAAGTCGCTTTTTTAAAATTCACTGACGTTTTGAATCATGAAATTATTGTAAATAGAGTTTTCTATTTTTATTTCTATAGCATGTTTGTATGTACTTTAAATGACAACAAAACAATCTTGAAAAGAACGTGTAAACACTGCTATAGCATTTTGCACAGGGTGGCGACATCTACTGACAAAAATGATGAAGTAGTGCAACCTGCTACCCTTTAAAGTCGTCTCTTTAAAGCAAAGAGCAAAATTCTCGACACCAGCTTATGTCATCTGTGCCTTACTAGCAGTCACACCTCACTGCTCTCACGGTTACTACAGTTACACTCTACTGCACTATTAACCCCCCCCCGGACTCTAGAAGAACATGAATTCTCCCAGCATGTTGTTCTGTCACGTGAGCGCTGAACTGGATCCGACATATCGTCGGATAATCGGATTTAAAGTAATAGCAGCTATACAGCCGAGCCCTGCATTCATCAATCAACTGTAAACCACAGACAAATTAAACAAATCATTCTCGGTGTTGTCGAGAGAGAGAGGGAGAGGGAGAGGGAGAGGGAGAGGGAGAGGGAGAGAGAGAGAGAGAGAGAGAGAGAGAGAGAGAGAGAGAGAGAGAGAGAGAGAGAGAGAGAGAGAGAGAGAGAGAGAGAGAGAGAGAGAGAGAGAGAGAGAGAGAGAGAGAGAGAGAGAGAGAGAGAGAGACAGAGAGAGAGAGACAGCAAGAGAGAGAAGGGAGAAAGAAAGAGAGAGAGAGAGAGAAAGTGCGAGAGAGAGGGAGAGATAAACAGAGAGAGAGGGGGAGAGTGCAAGAGCGAGTGAGAGAAAGACAGAAGGGAGAAAGAAAGAGAGAGAGAAAGAAAGACAGAGAGAGAGAGGGAGAAAAAGAGAGAGAGGCAGAGAGGGGGAGAGAGAGTGAGAGAGTGAGAGAGAGAAAGAGAGGGAGGGAGGTAGGGAGGGAGAGAGGGAGGTAGAGAGAGAGAAAGACAGAGAGTGAGAGAGAGGGAGTGAGAGAGAGAAAGACAGAGAGAAAGACAGAGAGAGAGAGAGAGAGAGAGAGAGAGAGAGAGAGAGAGAGAGAGAGAGAGAGAGAGAGAGAGAGAGAGAGAGAGAGAGAGAGAGAAACAGATCAGAATATACAAGAGATTATAAATAAGGGTGAAAAAATCATTTCTAACAAAATGACTCCAATCATTCATTCGTTTGCTTGTTCGTTCGTTCTTTATTCAACTAGCCCAACAAAAATTCAGTCAGTCAAGAATCGTATGTGCAGCATGCAATTGATGGGCATGCAGTCAGTCAGCCTTGTTATTCATCCATTCAGGCATCTCAGTCAAGCAGTTAATCAATCATACAATCAATAATGCAGACTATATATTCGTACAGTGAGGAACCTGGAAGAGAACCTGCAGAAATAATTTTCCGACCAGTCACCCATCGTTTACTGACCAAACTTGGCACTACTTATACTCCACCGCTAAGTACAGAATATAATATGGTGTCACAAATAAAACATGGGAACTGACTCATCTCCACGCACAAATTTCTTTCGTTTTTTTGTTCAATTAATTTTTCTATCCTTATATTCATTCATTCATCCATGGATTAATTAATTAATGTACTGTAGGCTAAACTGTGCAGTGTGACCTGAGTGAACAATGCGCTACAATGCACTGCAGTGTACATTCCATCAAATTCTGCCTCGAATCAGCAGCTCATAGCCGAGAAGTTGGCAGACGAAAATAAAATTAGCCTACATGTCTGCATGTACAACAGCTTCTGTAATCAGCAATAATTCAACGCGCGCGGGGAATTCTGGGTCGATGACGCAACAATACAAATACCCTGGACATCCAGGTGTCGATAAATCACAAAAAATTGCATCAAAATTCGTGAAAGAATAACTGTCGCTCGAAAAGATTAACACTGCCAAGTCTAACTATAGGCAGAGTACGAGCCGATGATTTTCAAATTTAGAATACCTTTCCGGATAGAAAAAACACGGAGCCACCCTACCCACCCAGATCTATGCATCACCTTCGAGGCAAAAAGAAAGAACAACAGATAGCAAACATCATCAACATTGTAGTCACGACCTTACTGCATAATCCATCCGAAAATCAATTCATTCAAGAGGAAGAACACGGCCATTCTAATTCATCTTGGATGCTGCGTAACCATGGCAACACTTCGCCCGGGGTTTGGCTGTGAATAATTAAATGGACGTCGGTCCAACTTCAAATGAAGAAAATTCCGCCGCAAAGTTTCCACAAACGGTCCTCATGGTTCACAGATGGCAAATTCATGGTATCGCGAGACCTTGCCAAACGTGAAAACAGCCTATATAGAAAACGTTGCTGCAGCCACATTGATATGATGTGATTAATAGACGTCCCATGAGAAGGTTCCAGGGCTACAACGACTTGTCTTAAGGTCTGTAAAACACAAGGGCAAAAAATTCCTCCCATAGAAATGATGTAAGCAAGGTTAACGCGTCTGACAAAATCTAAAAAATGTCAGACACGTTCCATGAACGAAAGCTGAAACATTCACTTTACATTAAACATAAACTGAGTGCTACAATTTTGGAAAACTCCTATACTCTCTATGGCCCAACTTCTCAGCAACTCAGACTAAGTGAAAAACTCAGTCAGTCAGTCAGTCAGTGCATACACGATACACGCTGAGGAAGCAGCTTCAATGAGAAATGCCCCATGAGAAAAATTGTCTCCAGGTAGAATTTTATTCCAATCTAAAAGAAAAAGTTTACTAACAACTTTCTTGCATTTCCGAATAATTCACTTAGGCCCTAACAACAGAGTGGAGAATACAGTTACAACTGACGTCATTTTGGGGATGTACAATAATCCAACAGTAAAAGCACAAATGTTAAAATGAAACACAATAGGAAATCCACAATTAAAGGAGTTGTGTACGCGTGCGTACACAGTACACAGCACTATCAGTTATTCAGTTGGCGCAAAACTGCACTTTAAACAAACTAGTATAGATCACTCCAACAAACACAGCTAGGAGTTACAATAAAAAGTGAAGGTACGACTAATATAGCATGCTAAGTGAAGTATCATTAACACAGATGGGCGCTTAGAGAGCACAGACTCTGGCAGGTCGTTGATGAATAGCAGCAGAAATAACGTGAGAGCAATTACAGACCCTTGGGGAACACCAGTTATAGTCACAATGCAGAATATATTAGTTGCTTTAGAATTCAAGAGAGCCAAAGCAAACAATCACCAACGTTTCTAAACCTTTATATGAAATTAACTATGTACTGCATTGAAGTCAGTATCTTGTTTATGCAACAACAACTTACAACTGAAGCAAACAAACAAACAAAAAATAAAAAGTAAATTGCAAACTAACACGAAAATTACACAACTGTCGCATTTGAACATCGAAACAACAGTTTACACAGCTTCTCCTAGTCAGGGCAAGTTACTGAGGAAGCCGGGAAAAGGATGAGTCTAATTAACCCAAGCCAACATTAATTCACGGAGGTTACGTAACCTCTCATCAGTGAAGCCATTATGCATCACTAATGTCCACATTACCGGGCTTCACACCAATCAAATGTGACACTGAAATACAATAGTAGAGAAGGCGTATCTAAGACCGGGCTGCAGACCAATCAAATGTGACACTGAAATACAATAGTAGAGAAGGCGAATCCAAGTCTGAGTTTCACACCAGTCAAATGTGACACTGAAATACAACAGCAGAGAAGGCGTATCTAAAACCGGGCTGAACACCAATGAAATGTGACACTGAAATACAACAGCAGAGAAGGCGTATCTAAGAGCGGGCTTCACACCAATCAAACGTGACACTGCAATACAACAGCAGACAAGGCGTATCTAAGACCGAGCTTCACACAAATCAAGCGTGACACTGCATTACAATAGTAGAGAAGGCGTATCCAAAACTGAGTTTCACCCCAAACACATATGACACTGCTATTCAGCATTACAGGAGGCGTATCCAAGTCCGAGTTTCACACCAATCAAACATGACATTGCAATGCAGCAGTAAAAAAGGCGTATCCAAGACAAGCTTTTGACCGGATTCAGTGGTTAGGTAAGAAAGTTTTTCTGAACGCATGAAATACTAAAATAAATGAAATGTGAAAATGAATTTACTTTCACAACGGTTACATTTACTTGTGAGCAAAACGTTAAATAACGGCAATAGATCACAAACTCGCCATAAACGATAATTAACGAGACACATTAACGAGAGCCTACATCATATCCCGGCATGCAGTGCGATTTACGACCTAGCCATTAATGTCTAGGACACGCGGTAGCAGCTGTCTGCAGTTTATATAATAACCTTATATTACCCTAGTTTCATTATTAAAACATGCAGGCGCAATAATGTGGTTCTTTTGTAAATCAATCATTTTGTAATTTTCCTTCTAGTGTGTTAAAGGAGAAGAGAAGGCAATTTTAAAGTGTGGCCCAAAAAACTCTTCACTCAAAGTTATATTACTTAACATTTTACGTTTACCTGCTGAAAGATTTGCGTAACTAGAAAAAATTCTCCGTAATTTGAAATGTTCGGACAAATTGTAATATCTACACTGACTCACCTTCCCAGCATGTATCACTGACTCATCAAAAAGCGTATTTTAAATATTACTGACAAGATACAGTAATTTATGCCTTTGCTTAGTTAGTGAAATGGACGCATTTGTAATGCTCTGATAATTTTTTTCCCTTTATGCAATGCTATGTAAACTTGTTTTAAACGACACCTTTAACATGGCTGCACCTAACAGTCATCGCGAGAGTTAACTATTAACACAATCTCTGTATACAATAAGATGACACAAATTGCAAGACGAATTCTTTAAGCTTTATTTACGAACAATGTTTTCTTGTGCTTCAAAATATGACATTGCCTAATGTACTACAATCAATGACTGCCATATTCCAACAAAATATTGTAGCGTTTTATACGTCATTTCTATAAAAAA
>JAQGDQ010002107.1:0-14817 GCA_030141605.1 Tubiluchus corallicola | reverse complement strand
TATATATAATTAGTGCACAATAAGCTCTGCCCATACAAACTAGTTGTATGTTTGTAAATTTACCACTGATGATGACAGCAGTAGTTTGTCGAAACTTCTGGCATGATTTTAAAGTAAAAGTTTTAATAAAGTTTGTTGTTTTTAACTCTGAACATAACTTCTTGTTGTGCTATAACATTTCATAGAGTGTTTTTGGAGGCGCTTGTGAGTGCGTTCGGTGGGCCGAGGAAGATCTAAAATGTCTTTATTTAGAGTGGCAAACCTGAAAAACAATTACTCTGGGTTAGACTCGTTGTAGACGCATATGGTCTGTTGTGTTTAATGCACAAACGATTTTGATGTGAATTAGTTTTACGGCAGTTTTGCCGTTAGGCTGTAGATTCAGCCATTTGCAATTTAACAAGAGGACTAACTCCGTCCGTTTTTGCAGTCTAAAGAGTAAACTCAGTCGATCTATTATAGCAGTGACTCCTTCCGTTTTTGTGCAGCAAACAGTGTACTCAGTCGGCCCATTTCTGGAGTTTAAACGGTAACTAACTCTGGCGATTTTTGCAAACAGTGCGCTCGGTCTGCCCGTTTTTGCAGTGCTGCCCGTTTTTGCAGTGCAAACAGTGGACTCAGTCGGTCCGTTTTTACAGTGCAAACGGTGGACTCAGTCGGTCCGTTTTTACAATGCAAATAATGGACTCAGTCGGTCCGTTTTTGCAGTGCAAATAGTGGACTCAGTCTGTCCATTTTTGCAGTGCAAACAGTGGGCTCCGTTGGTCTATTTTTGGAGTTTAAACAGAAGACTAACTCTGTCCGTTTTCGGAATGTAAACAGTGGACCCAGTCGGTCCGTTTTTACAGTGCAAACGGCAGACTCAAACTGTACGTTTTTTACAGAATAAGTAGCGAGTCCAAGACCAGAATGGCACGTCTGCAATCTGTAATGCACCATAAGGCATTTGTCCTCTACTCGCCTCCTCTACCTATTAGTCCTCACGCTTCGAGTAATCATCACTGCTGTCAGTATGTCTCAATACATTGCATTCATTTTTGGCCCATTCTTGACGACACTGCTCAGTCTGTGGAAGATCTGTGGAATCAATACCTCTGCATGGCTTCCTGGCCGCAATTTATGCAATGAGAGCATCCTGACAACAGTTTTGTCGGTCCTGTCCATTAAGCACCCCGACCTCCGGTTGGCTTCAAACCCATTAGAGGTCAAAAACATCCGATAAAAATGATGGCAGAGCACATAATGGAATTACGAGAAGCTAACCCAAGCTTTTAAGTAAAAGTTTACGGAAAAATCTGTATTTTTCTCACACTATGATTTTGTGAAAGTTGCTTAAAGGAAGACAGGATGATTTTTCATATACTACCTCATTTTTAAGTCAAATAAAAACTTGAAGAGTAACAAACTGCATGAAATAACAGAAATTTCATTGTTTCATTGCTTGCATTTTTCTACCACTATCATCAAAGTTATTGCTACCTCAACTCTCCCATTTCTCCGAGTATCTACTAAATATCATTTCGGCATTTCGGCATTTTGGCATTTTGCCATTGTTCATTAAATGTCATTTTGGACACGATTATTTTCGAATCACCCCGTAAAAAATTTAAAAATTGACATGGCATACTGTTACGAAGGCAGACTTTGACCAACCCCCTAATGTTAGTAATGGGTATGGTTGAGAAGCCCAGTAATGTAAATCTACCTGTATAAAACAGAATGCACTCGGTAATTTGACGATTCCAACCTGGCCTTTCTGTCTGTAAAGGTGAATGCTGTAGGTTTGCTGATTTTTATACCAAAGTCTGTTCACATGTCATGGAGCTACTGGTTGTGCATTAAAGTTTATTTTACATTCGTATTCTTTTTACTTTTCTCGTCTGCTGTAAAGTATTTCATAACTTGTATGCCGCTCTATACATCCTGAGAGGGATCCTCGCAGGAACCCGGATTGGTTACACTGGTGCACATAAGTGGGATCCGAAATTGCCGCCTGGAATGGAACCCGGACCCGTTACACTGATGCACATAAGTGGGATCCGAAATTGCCGCCTGGAATGGAACCCGGACCCGTTACAATATTATTCTATCTTTCTGCGCAAGCGCGCTCACGTTAACCTTTTTCTTTTCTCGACATATCATTGCTAAATCAGAAAATTATACACACGAGACATGGTCGAATGGTGCTTACTTTGCCTCTGCACTGATGGAGGATGCAGGAATGATTTAATGACACTAATTAGAGCAACGTATCACACACTGGGGCCTGACTGTCAACCGTGTTAACCAGGCCGATGTCAGCAAAATTGGCTGGCAATATAAAATTACAACAGAGCATGGCACTTGGTATTGGATAACTAGTTACCATTACTAACGTCATGTGATAAATATTGCGCCGCTTTGAAGGCTGATTAAGCTTTTATTCGTAGCTAAAAGCAGCAATAATTAAAAAATTTACAGCGCTGCTTCACAGGCGCTAATGTGGCAATGTTGATATAAAATGCATGTTCGTTAAAAACTGATATTGGTTTCACCGTAAAATTCGTCGAATTTCTGAGCAAAAATTAACAATACAACTTTTCTGAATATACTATAAAACGCTTTGATTTGGTATCCTAAATTTAAAAAAGTTTGGAACTATATTTATACAAATTTAAAACTATTTATTTCCTATACTTAAGTCAAAACGTTTTTCCAACAAATTTAACTGAAACATGCTAAAGGGGGCGCTTTTTGCTTTTAATGATGAACAAATGCTTCTTTTTAAATGTTTTTAAAGATCAGCAAAGCTAAACAATGTTTGGAATATCGTCAAACAGGTGACTTTTTAACTGTAATTAAAGCCTACGATACGTTAATATTTTGGAGTTTAAAAAGCGTGTTTTTACGGTAATAATACGTATATAATACTAAATAATAAGCTTTATTTGTCATAAAATAGATCACAATCCCCAGTGTTAAAAACATTTTCAATATTAAAACACTGCTAAAGGCAAATGCGTCCAGTGCAAAACTATGAACTCCTAAAACATAAAACTAAAATTTAATACACTCATTATACGTAAGTTCAATTTGTACAAAATATAAATCATAGGCACAACAAGAAAAGTAAAGTACATAAAAAACGTAAGACAAAATTTACATCAATTTATTGCGATATTCACATAATACATAATACAATACATAGGCACAAACACGAAAAGATTCAAGTACATAACAAACATAAGACAAAATTTACATGAAATTATCACAATATAAACACCACATGCATATATAATACGTAACAAAAATTGCTTATATAGATTACCGTTTTAAATTACGAATTAGAGTTTAGTTATCTGTCGAATATAAGAAGTTAGCGAAAAGCTGTTCTTACTATTGATACGTTAACAGGGAAGCCACACTTTAAAGGCACCTCTGAAGCCACACTTTAACGGCACCTCTTATACTAGTTTTGCACTGTACGCACAACATGATAAAAACATATTCCTGATAATTTAGTGGTGAATAAAGGTTACACGAAAATATTCATAACATCGTCTGGCCGTTGTCGATCGCTGTCATCTGCGTACATAACATGATTAAAGCCTATTATACGATTTGCCCAGAACGCGGCAGGTGCGAAATTTCAAGAAATTCTGTAAAAATGCAACGCATCCGTGACGCACGCACGCATCGCTATCGCTATTGCAAAATCTGTTAATTTATTTGAATTTTTGATCACATTTCTGTAATTTTGTTTAAAAAACTAGATACGCGACTTGTGAAAGCGCTCAACATTTATGATTCATAACTTTTCTTCGCCGAATTTCTTCTTGAAAATGTCGTCTGTGGTCGTGATAAATGCGTCTACAGCTTAAGCCAAAGATAAGTGGCGCAGACAAAAAAGCGAACAAAGACGCACTATTTTCCTCTGCGCACTAATTTATTACAGGCGGGTCCCGCAAAAACATTTCTTTGTGAATTGCTATAATGGGATAGTAGTAACTGAGTATCTGAGTGACTGAGATGTCGGATTGAAGCTTTCTAAAAAGCCTTCTAGTGACATGCAAGATGGCAAACTATCATTTGCTGACATCCGGTGAGTGGGGTTACAGAGAAGAAATGTTGAAATTCGCGTAGAAATAAGTGCATTGCACCCATTGAATCCATTATCCAAAGACATCGCAAAAGCGAATGTATAGAACAGGTTTAATGACGCTCAACTTTCACGACAACCTTTTACACTCTGACACACGCTTTTTCCTTGATCCGACTAACAGACGAATATTTGCAATTGCCTCGCTTGACTTAAAATATACTAACAGTTCCCTTAACATACATTGTTACTTATAATAAGTGTAATAATGTATACGGTCAAACCAAAGTTGCGTTCCCATATCTATGTTAGTTTATTCTGCAAAATACAAATTTTCTGTATTCTACAATTACTACCTCTACAAAACTACTGAAATAAGTGCAAGCAAATAAGTGCTACAGATTACTACGTTACACTAAAAAGCTAAAATGCATACGTACATTATTGGTCCAATATTGAGTCGAGAAAAAGCCAGAATGTCAGTAAAAGGTAGCAGTATAATTATAAGTCAGATTTTAAATGTTAAAGAGACATGTGTACGTAACAAGTTCCACCTATACAATGTCACAGTAGAAAAAGTAGTATAGCTTGTTGAACTACAGTCTAATATATTGTGGCTTCTAATGCATATACTACCTTGAGAAGGGGTAATGGACCAAAACATTTGTACCTGCAACAATAAGATATCCTGCTACCAATACGGAAGGAAACCATACGTATTTTTGTAAGGCGCAGTTTATAAAGTTCTTGTTTTTGCTTCCTTAAAGAACAAGAAAAGGGCGCCTGAAGTAAGTTTTACAAAAATCGCCTTAAAAAATTATATTACTTTATAGCAATTTATGCGTATGTAGTACTCGCGTTGATAGGATTTTTTGTTTGTTTTCATTTTAAATATCCCGCAAACCGCACCATTACATGACGTCAAATACGCACAACGTAAATCAGGGGGGGGGGATGTTAAATTATGTCCCAACAAACTTTCCATGCAAAGTTTTATTACTTAGCATTTTGCTTACCTGCTTGAAAAACTTATGTAACTAGATAATTATTAATTATTTAAAATGTTTTCATCAACTGGTAAAACGTCGTTGACTCACCTCCAGGGTGCGCCACTCACTGACTAAAAACGTATTTTTAAACGTATTGACAAGATGCAGTAATTTAAAATTTTCCTTAGTTCGTGACGTGTGCCCTACGAATGCTGTGATTATTTTTTCAAACTTTACTCAGTGTTATTTAAACTTGTTTCAAATGACTTATCGTCAAAATGGCTGCGTCTAACGGTCATCTCGGGTGTTTAAATTTACATGTTTTATACGGCGCTACTGCCGACGCAAGCCCTGTATACAAAAAGGCAGTACGTAAGTGGTGTAACATTTCAAGACGAATTTTTTAAGCTTTGTGTAAGTGGAGAGTTTTCTCGTGCTTTCATAGCAGCGTCCATCATAACTGTACGATCACAACTGAAGCCTCTGAGTATTGGCTATACATGAAGCCAAGTTAAATCTTTGCTTATCACAAGTCTACATGCATCGCCGAATCTTTGGGGAGGACAATGCCGTTAGCCGGATGCTATTCAGCATACGAGCACTCAAGCTTGCTGGAAAATGAACACAATCCCTAGATGCCAAAATCAGTGCATTCCAATGCAAGCGAGTTAGCAGCGAAAGCAATGAGCTGGTGCCAATTATAATTCATCTATTACCATGCACTATAATTCATCAATACGTTTAATCCATCTTATCTGTTTCACAGAATAATTTGCCAACCAATTTGTTTTAGTGAAACCGATAAAAAGAACTTCCTTTAAGTTAAGTCCACTTAGCTAAGCGAATCTAATTCATAGAAAATATACTAAAGCTGCCAACTTTTGAAAATTTTTATAAGTTTTCCTAATTTTTGCGAAATAACTTAAATTAGAACCACATTGTTTGTTCATTTATTTGTTCGTTCGTTCGTTCGTTCGCCCGTTCGTCCGTCCACTCTTTCGGCCGCTCGTTCGTTCGTTCGTCCGTCCACTCGTTCGGCCGCTCGTTCGTTCGTTCGTTCGTTCGTCCACTCGTTCGGCCGCTCGTTCGTTCGTCCGTTCGTCCGTCCACTCGTTCGGCCACTCGTTCGTTCGTCCGTTCGTCCGTCCACTCGTTCGGCCACTCGTTCGTTCGTTCTTTTGTTTGTCTGGCACCCTTATATTAATTTTTATAGTAGCAATGTCTTTATTCGATGTATCTTAATTAAACCGTTGAGACTGTTGAGCATGGCTATAATGCCAACTTAGAAGAAAATATCTAGTCTAAATATCAGCACTTTTCACCTGCGCGTGTTCAGACAAAATTACAAAAATGTGGCTTTCAGGTTCATCTGACGTTGCAGCAATCTGATTTAAAAAATGATGCTAGGTTGATTTGTCATTAGTAAGCATTCACTCACAAACGTAAGGCTCGCATAGTCACATAACCTTAGCTTTTCAGATTCAGAATAATTTTTTGCCTTCAAATAATTACTGGAAGTACATAGTTATAATTGTCTACAAAATGTAAAGAAAGGCGGGTTGGCGAAAGAGCAAGTGGTCGTCTAAGTCTGTCATGCAGATTTCCGCTTTGTGTTCTACCGTAAATTACATGTACTGCAATTTCTAACCAGTAAGAATTTATTCTGGTCGCGTCTTTGTTTCCAATACGAATCAAGATTCATGCAATAAGGTCCTATGAGCTCATTTCTCCCATACCAGTAATGACGAATTTAACTGGGAGGCTTGATGCTGTGGGAAAGCTGCAAGCGAGTCACGTTTTGCATGCAACATTACGCAACTCGGCAGAAAGACAGACCAACTATAAATGTTTTACGCTGCAACGAACGCGATGTCTAAAAATCAATAAAAACAAAACGAACTTTAAGCACTTTACTTAATTCAATACCCAATGGGCGCGTAATTAATTTAAAACCGCGTGGCAGCTGGGAGAGAAAATTACAATTTGGTTAAAGCGCCTCGCTAGCTGCTGGCGGCTCGTTATAAAGACCTCTGGTGTGGAACATTCGAACTAGTTAGATGTCTGAACGTTTTGCATGCAATATTAACTTCTCAAGAACAATTAAAATATAACCGTTATTAGAAAGAACGACTGTAACATACAAAGTAAAAAAGTAGTAGTAGTAGTAGTAGTAGTAATAGTAGTAGTAGTAGTAGTAGTAGTAGTAGTAGTAGTAGTAGTAGTAGTAGTAGTAGTAGTAGTAGTAGTAGTAGTAGTAGTAGTAGTAGTAGTAGCAGTAGCAGTAGCAGTAGCAGCAGCAGCAGCAGCAGCAGCAGCAGCAGCAGCAGCAGCAGCAGCAGCAGCAGCAGCAGTAGTAGTAGTAAAATCTTTATTTGCCATTTTAAAAACATTGACCATCATAATAAAAGACAGACAATCAGTGTTAGTTCATATAAAAAACATACACTGTCCTGGGCAAATGCGTCTGGTGCAAGCTAAACTATAAGTGCAACTAGAAATTCAAAAATAAAATATAAACTAGTTTAGTAAGGTCTAGGAAAAATTAAATTATGATTTGAGTAAGTATCATCGTGTTCGTATGTCGGATATTCAAAACGAGTCATTAAATGTTTTTTTTAATTTAGACTTGAATATTGATAAATAGCTGCTGTGTTTTAGTGATGTCGGTAATGAATTCCAAAGTCTCTTCTCTCTTCAAGGTCTCATTCCGTCTGTTGCACACATCGAGGCATTAACATTAATTTTATTGGAGTATTCCACCCACTCCGATCTGCTCCTAACAGCGTCATTCTACTCCTAAAGCTAGATTTGGTTGAAGTTGTTGAAAATCTTTATTTACCTTAGCTTTTGGTTAGTCAGCGGGTTTTTGCAAGGTTTTAAGGCTTCCTTTAAGGTGATTCTTACTAACGTTTCACTTGGTAATCCTAGAAGGCGTTCTAACCATCCTGGTTTCCGGAACTTGAATTTTGAGCTCCAAAGACTTTCCTTCGTTCTAGTGTATAAATTTTCACTTTTGATTATGCACGGCCATCTTGTTTTTAAAGGTTTCCTTAGGAGACTTCTATGAAACGTGTCGGTCTGCTTTTCTTGAGTAATCGTTAAACACTGTATTTCACTGTTGTACATAAAAATAAATGTACAAAGCCTAGTAACAAAGTCAAACATTAATCAAGACCGCGCCGCATACTGGCGACGTCTTCTCACCAATTTGCTACTAAAACAAACTAATTTTAGTTGTAGAGGTCCTTGTTTAACACACTTGACAGACTGCAAAATCACATTGTTAGTCTGGCTGCGTCTGTCGTGGGACCAACCCTGTAATGTCGTACTATCTTCGAAGGTCTGACACACTATTGCTATTCTTTTTTTGTGTCAGTTTTATGAAAGATTTCTCAGGACTTCTCGACTTGGTTCCTAAACTCCATTAATATTACGGTGGCAATCTCTCTCTCTCTTGCAGTTCTAACACTCCCGGGGCCAGTTTCACAAAAATTAGCGACGTCGTTTTTCAAAAATAAATCTCCAGCATTGATAAGAAAAAGCAGCAAAAAGACGTCGCTAGTAACGGCTGTGTGAACTGGGCCCTGGCTGCTAAATATCTACTTATAAACCCAGCTTTTTTATCTGTAGATCCTTTTCGAAAAAAATCTTTTGTCAAGAAATAAATTAGAGATTAGAAATATGTACGGCGTACTGTAGGTAGTACTGTACTGTACTGTATGTAGATTAGAAGGGTGTACTGTACACTTTTATCTACACGCTCAATTAAAGCAATTGTGTCGAGCATAACCCAGCATGGCTCCTGCAATGAGAAACCCAAACTATTTGATGGAGACAATCGACTGCAGATGCAAGAAAGTTTGTGTAATCCTGTTAACTCATGGCTCTTAATGATAAATATACAAGAAAGAAAGCCAATTTAAGGGGCTTTATAATTGCTCTTTTAGACATATTGCTCTTTCAAACACATTTAGATATTATTTCATCGTGAAAATTTAAGCACTATACATCGAACTTTTATTGGAAAGGGTTAGTCTCGAGTGCTAAGAATTGGTGTGACTCTTGAAAGACCATAGTGGCTTTAGCTTCTTTTACAAATGTAACGTAATAACAGTCGATAATGTTTGTTTTAATTTTTAATTATGTCACGTGACCTTGCTGGCAGGTGCGTATTAACCAATAGGCTTCCTTGGCTATAGCCTAGAGCGCCAAAATGTTTCTAATACACCACAAGTAATTGTTTAATCTGCTCATTACATAAACAATCATAAATTCACAGTATAAATGGTCGGGACAGAGCTATCAGCGTATGGCGTCGTACAGTCTTGATACACCCCTGTTTGCTGGGAATTCTAATGGTCTCTTAGACTTATAAATTGTTAACAATCTAGACAGAAAGAGCAAAAATTTCTCAAGTTTTTAAATTGTCTAAAAATTCCCCAGAGTTTACATGGCGACTCACACGCTAGTGTTACATTACCGCTCTTAGCAATTTTAGTAGATGGTTTGATGGATGTTTTAGACCGATACCTTGGCTAATCTTTATGTTAGTAACTGAATCACATTTTGATGGTATGACACTTTTACTGACCAGTGCGCATGCGTATGTTGCATTGATCATTTTAAATCCAGATCACCCAAAACAAGATCAGTAGCTACTCCAGATAAGGGTGCCGAAAAATATGAAAATTGGCATTCTTCTGTCTCGGAAGACAAATGGAGTGTGCGCCAAGAGAGTCAGTTATTGATCACATTGGAGTTGCAGCGTCGACTGTGGCTGAGCAGTCCGATCCTTGAACCACTGGAATGGCCTCTCCAGGGCGCACGCCTGGGCAAGGTGTATGGAGATCCTGAGTTGCCCAGACAACAGGAACCCCCTCTCTTCCTCCCTGGTGTAGTCCAAAGGAAAGCGGAGCGATACATTTGGCACCAGTTTGGCTGCAGGAGCTGCCGGAGTCAGTGAGCATGCTGCACTAGTCCGCCTTCGGGGCTCCACTCCTGATTTGGAAGGTTTACTCCTCTACACATGGCCATTGGGTCACTTGACCGTTGGCTGCTTGTGCAGCTCCTCCGGCTAGTGTCGAGATACAGTGTGGGCATCCTACAGCACCTGGTATTCCTAAGCGGTCACCCATCCAAGTACTAACCAGGCTCTACGTTGCTTAACTTCGGGTGATCAGACGAGAACCGGTAAATTTCAACGTGATATGGCCGTAGGCCGTAATATGAAAATACGTCTTCAGGAATAGACGTCTTATGAGGAATGTATTTGTTAAAGTTCGTCTTGAACCGAGTAAGGTTAACAGGAAAACACTTTTCAGTTCAAGATACGCGCAGGTTGAAGGAAAATTAGATTTGTAAACATTTGGTCTGCATCTGCCTAAATTATCATAATTAATTAATGTCCAAATCAATGGAGAAGCGCAGGACACGCAAGGCATGTGACACTGCCCAACAACAGGTCCAAACACCCAGCCTCACCTGTGCCAAATGCCAAAGAAGTTTCCAGGCCAGAATTGGCCTAGTCAGTCACCTTCGAGCTCATCAAAGGAATGACAACCCCCCAAACTGACCTTTATCCGTTGTCACTATGGTCATCTTCGATTCGAAGGACGAACATCATCATCAAATCAATGTATAAAGCAGCAGTAACATCAAACTATAGAAACAAATGAAATGCAGAAACAACAGAAGCAGATTTAACTGGAGAATTCCACGTACAAGATCAGGTAGTTGAAATGTTGACTAATTTAATAGTTGATGTTCTTAGTTACTTCTGCAAGGTATTTCTCTCGTCTAACATCAGACCTCTAGTCAAGGTTATAGTAAGCAGCACAAATCCACACGAGGCTGATCGGAAAAAGAAGAAAAAACCTATTTACAATAGGGGCACCCAATATTGCGACAGGTGAGAAAATGACAAGAGCAGTGTCTTCGCAATCTCGACCACAGTTCAAAGCCACTTCAAGGTCGCTTTTCGAGCCACACGGAACGTTTTCTCAACGGGAATTATTTTGCTGCTAATAATTGCAAGCGCAAATGAAAAGATTGAAGACCACCTGTCAAAGGACCACCAGTGTTAGAGACACTTTCAACACTTTAAAAGTGATCAAAGGACCCCATGTCAAGGAAAGGATTAAGAGCCACCTGTCAAAGGACCACCAGTGAATGTACTGATAGCATTTTAAGCAAAATGGCAAGCTTTACAGTCAACATTTTATTTAACAAAGTATGTCTGAAATTTTTTATTTTACTCTATATTTTATTCTATATTTTACTCTATATATTTTACTCTATATTTTATATTTTTTTATTATTACTCTATAATTATTTATTTATTGTGTAAATAACAGAGAGCATAGACTATAAACTCTGGTAGATTGTTGATGAACAATAAAAATAACGTCAAGGCCATTACTAATCCTTGAGGAACACCGGAATTGATTTCACACAGAGAAGAAGATTGTCTTTGGCAAATATTTGCAACTTGCGCTTGATATATGTGACGTTGGAAGTTATTTCCCATTAGATTCAACCAAGTCGATATGTCTATATTTAGGGTAAACGCTGTTGGGAACATAAAACAGTAACAATTTTTAATCCTGTCTATGACTGAGGGAACAGTCACTATGCCCAACCTTTATAATTATTGTGCTGATCATCTCTGTCGTGATATTTTTATATTAACCGCATAATTAATGAATATGTAACCTGAACGTGCTGCACACCCTTATTGCAATAACGTCTGTATTGAAGAAGCTAATAATTATTGCACCAGTATAATTAACGTGTTCAAAATTCAACTGAACACCATGTTTGCTTCAAGGGTGGTTAGTGTGTTGAGATTGCAAAGTCGTACATGGTTACAGCACTGTTGTATGAGATGGATAAACTTGTTCTAAAATGTCTTTTTTCTCTAAATAAGTCAAAATTGCCCCACGCCATGACAAATGAACAAAGAAGCATTTGCGTGTCAAAAAGAGGTAATGTCCTGCACGCGCTTGTATTCGTGGTTTGTGATTCTGCGACATCAAGAGATATTTCTGACTTCTGGTCACATGTTACATAACTAACAAAACATTTACTTTTATCTAATAAGAAGCATCTTGAGTGAGGTATGTTTTAATAATTGCATCAACTGGGAAGGTGTGTTTGCTGGCTTTTTAGCATCGTTAGTCGAGGAACTCTGTACAATGAAATTCAGATTTATTACCATCATGAAATGTGGTTACCTTTTCTCTTTGGGTTAAATTGACTAAACTTATACACAAAACTGCCGTGTGACAACAACGTACAAACGATGTACTTATAGTTCTAACACAATAGGCCGCTTAACACGGTCATTCAAAATGCTGTTAGTCTCGACTTTGTCCGTGTTGACGGACAGTGTGGACGTCCAGAATGACGGTGAATTTTGAGTGTCACTCAAGTTTGACGATATCAAACTGTTCAGAGATTAGCGGTGAGCATCGAACGTTCGAATTTGATTCGAACGAGCTTTCTTTTGTTCGAATTCGATTCGAACCTAAAATTATAGATTCGTCGGCACTTCAGCCACAATCGTTCTTTGTCATTAAAATGTTTGAAACATCATGCAATTAGGACAATTTCGCAACAGTTTCTGTGCAAAATTTTTAGCAAACTAGCAGCGGCTTTACTGCAGAACAAAATCAAGTAATATGCACGACGTTTTAAGACCACTTTTTACCAGTGGTTCGAAAACTTGTTCCAAGCTCAATTCGAATTCGAAATACTGAAATTCGATCGATTCAGTTTTAGCAAGTTTAATACAAGTAGCCTGAAAGCTTAATTGAAAGTTAATGTAGGCTAGTTAGACATGCCTTTTTTCGTTTGCTTAAACTTTTTCCCCTCTAGCCTGTCTTAAGTGACCCTTATCACATTCCATATTTATATAAAACGTCATTTCTTCATGCACTGTATTCTGAAACATTGGGCTTGGATTTTTGCCCATTGGATTTTTTTATATTAACTGGATCTATTCTTAGCATTAAGAATTATCTCATTATACGTATTCTTGGCATTAAGAATTGTCTCATTATACGTATTCTCAGCATTAAGAATTATCTCATCATACGTATTCTCAGCATTAAGAATTATCTCATTATACGTATTCTTAGCATTAAGAATTATCTCATTATACGCATTCTCAGCATTAAGAATTATCTCATTATACGTATTCTCAGCATTAAGAATTATCGCATTATACGTATTCTCAGCATTAAGAATTATCTCATTATATGCATTCTTAGCATTAAGAATTATCTCATTATACGTATTCTCAGCATTAAGAATTATCTCTTATCTCAGTATACGTATTCTTAGCATTAAGAATTATCTCATTATTTGTTTTCTTAGCATTAAGAATTATCTCATTATACGTATTCTCAGCATTAAGAATTATCTCATTATACGCATGCTTAGCATTAAGAATTATCTCAGTATACGTATTCTTAGCATTAAGAATTATCTCATTATACGTATTATCAGCATTAAGAATTATCTCATTATACGTATTCTTAGCATTAAGAATTATCTCATTATACGTATTCTTAGCATTAAGAATTATCTCATCATACGTATTCTTAGCATTAAGAATTATCTCATTATACGTATTCTTAGCATTAAGAATTATCTCATTATACGTATTATTAGCATTAAGAATTATCTCATCATACATATTCTTAGCATTAAGAATTATCTCATAATACGTATTCTTAACATTAAGAATTATCTCATTATACGTATTCTCAGCATTAAGAATTATCTCATTATACGCATTCTTAGCATTAAGAATTATCTCAGTATACTATTCTCATCATTAAGAATTATCTCAGTATACGTATTCTTAGCATTAAGAATTATCTCATTATTTGTATTCTTAGCATTAAGAATTATCTCATTATACGTATTCTCAGCATTAAGAATTATCTCAGTATACGTATTCTTAGCATTAAGAATGATCTCATTATACGCATTCTTAGCATTAAGAATTATCTCAGTATACGTATTCTCCGCATTAAGAGTTATCTCAGTATATGTATTCTCAGCATTAAGAATTATCTCAGTATATGTATTCTCAGCATTAAGAATTATCTCAGTATACGTATTCTTAGCATTAAGAATTGTCTCATTATTTGTATTCTTAACAATAAGAATTATCTCATTATACGTATTCTCAGCATTAAGAGTTATCTCAGTATATGTATTCTCAGCATTAAGAATTATCTCAGTATACGTATTCTTAGCATTAAGAATTATCTCATTATTTGTATTCTTAACAATAAGAATTATCTCATTATACGTATTCTCAGCATTAAGAATTATCTCAGTATACGTATTCTTAACATTAAGAATTATCTCATTATTTGTATTCTTAACAATAAGAATTATCTCATTATACGTATTCTCAGCATTAAGAGTTATCTCAGTATATGTATTCTCAGCATTAAGAGTTATCTCAGTATATGTATTCTCAGCATTAAGAATTATCTCAGTATACGTATTCTTAACATTAAGAATTATCTCAGTATACGTATTCTTAGCATTAAGAATTATCTCATTATTTGTATTCTTAACATTAAGAATTATCTCATTATTTGTATTCTTAACATTAAGAATTATCTCATTATTTGTATTCTTAACATTAAGAATTATCTCATTATTTGTATTCTTAACATTAAGAATTATCTCATTATTTGTATTCTTAACATTAAGAATTATCTCATTATT
>JAQGDQ010001789.1:0-25551 GCA_030141605.1 Tubiluchus corallicola | reverse complement strand
AGATAAAAATTCAAATTTAAAATTTACCACTGTGATCACGCATGAACTGTGGAACGTGTGCAGTTTGTCACAAACTAACACATCTAAACTGAGAGGTACAGCACCTGTTTTTTCTGCAAAGCGTTTCCGAAATACAGGTGCTAGTGCTCGTCTAACTAGCGAACAGCGAAATGCATGTAGCAGTGAAGAACTAGCCGCACAAATGCGAAATTAAGTTTTCTGTGCTAATAATTCTTTCACGTAAGTCATTCTCAAAAAAATTAGTACATGCCCTTTCAATATTTTGTAGGGAAGACTTTTCTGAGCTTTAACTTAAAATTGTGTCCGGTTTTCCTTTATTTCAAATTTAATTCAGTTCATAAAAATGTCACTTCACTGGGTAACTTTTAAATTCATATAAACTTGACAACAACATGGCAGTATAAGGACCGCTTACACAACTCAACAGCATGCAATGTTAATCGGATCTGACACAAGTTACATCAACTATGCTACTACGGTTACCGTTAGCAGAATGCGCAGTTTCTCCATTTTCATCTCCTGTCATCAGCACAATCGCATCTTCCGGTGCCGTTATCGTCGCCTGCCAAGTAGCCATCGCCGTCGAGAGATCTTGACACGGAAACAGCGATCGATTGTTGATCCATGCACCTTGAGTGAACATGCACAGTCTGCGTCACAGATAAAGAAAAACCTGTATAACTTTCTAACTTTAACAACAGGTGGCACTGCACTGCATTACTTTTATAAATGCAAGAATTTGGAAAGAGTTCCATGGAAAAAATCACTAACTTGAGTGAACATGCACTGTCTGTGCCACAGACAAAGAAAAAAAAACCAGTATAACTTTCTAATTTTAACAACAGGTGGCACTGCTGCATTTCTTTTATAAATGCAAGGCTTTGGAAAGATCCATGCGCCTTGAGTGAACATGCACTGTCTGCGCCACAGACAAAGAAAAAACCCGTATAACTTTCTAATTTTAACAACAGGTGGCACTGCACTGCATTTCTTTTATAAATGCAAGGCTTTGGAAAGATCCATGCGCCTTGAGTGAACATGCACAGTTTGCGCCACAGACAAAGAAAAAACCCGTATAACTTTCTAATTTTAACAACAGGTGGCACTGCACTGTATTTCGTTTCACAGAGCAGCAAGCCACAGCTCAGCTGGAACAACAGGTTGCCATGGCGATTGTGACACACACCCGCTATGTTCATTGTCCTGCAGTGCTTCTAACACCACACTGCCTGAACGGGCATTGCTAAAGTTGGAGTTGCTATGGTGACTGAACAATTTTTTGTCTGCCACCTAGTGGCGACTTAAAAAACAATTCAAGTGTGTAATTGCACTATTGCAGTCTACTTCTGTGTACTACTGTTTTTGGGCACACATATCGGTTTAATACCTATCACAAATAGTGCCACGTTACTAAATGTATTAAATGTACAGTGTACGCATAAAAACAGCACGAAAGTATCACAACAACACAAAGAATGACGTACTTATTTTAGTTAAAGTACTAAAGCACAGTGAATAATAAAAATGACAAGGTTTAAAAAATGACGTTCCACACCTTCGCGGCGAGCAGCGAATAGCAAACTTGTGTCAGAACAGTCCAAAACTTCCAAACCTACCTGCCGCATTGGTCAGTCGTCCATGTGAGGGAGCCACCGTTGACATCAGTAGCATAGTCAATCTGCACAGCCAACGGCACATCCTCCACCTTATCGACGGCTTTGTTTATCTCAATGCTCCACTTATCTGATGTGTAACTCAGGGGCGTTTTAGAGGCATTGGCTGCGTCGTCCCGGATATGTTTTAAATAATTACTATCCGTATCAGCAGAGAGAGAATAGGTTTTAGTCATTTTTAGTTCATGCACACCGGACACGTGCAAATCACAAGCGTCTAGCACTATTCTTACCGCACGTTTAGTCGAATGGGACAGCACCCGCACTTTTGTAGAAGTCTCCGAGCTTTCCTGTTCGGTTAGTGGACCTGAACTGTGGCCAGTTGGAACAAACGAAGCTTCGCCAACAGTCTGTTCTCCGGAGAACTTCTCCAGCAATTGGTCTGGGTATTTGAGAAGCAAAATTACATGACCAATCATAGTCCGGCTTACAAAACTGCACTTTAAGTCCAGAATATAATGCACTACGCGCACCTCGTCCACATTAGCCATCAGAGGAAGGTCCAATTCGTGACCGGCAAACTCATTCATGACGAGACAGGAAGCAGAAGCTTTTAGCACAGCAATAAAGAGTAAAACAGCATCTACAAATAATACAGGTGGCTGAAATAATGGCTGTTAGTCTGTCACGCTGTATAACGGGTTGCCCCATTTCAACTCCAATCACAGCAATATTTTACATCAAACCAACTTCAGTTTTATAATATTTTAAGCTTTCTGCTAAAATCATGTAATTATCTCTTCGGTAAGTTCAGTTAGTGTTAACTAGTTAGCTTCTTGTGTTTTACGTAGTTTAAATGGCTAGTATTATAAAGGAGAACACAGTCAGCAAAATGGACATAATGATTTGGCTCAGAAACAATTGTGAGTTATTTTCAATGAGTTGCTTAGTAGTTCATAAATTTGTCATGGTTTTTGGTTTTTGATTTTTTTGTATTTCTGGACGTTTATATATTTTTTAATAGTTGTGTTCTGCTGTCATTAGCGTCTTTTTGTTTACTGTCTTTCTGAGAAGGGTGGTTGACTCGATAACCTTTGGTTTTTTGCCACACTTTCTCCCATGTTCGTTTGTATTTTATTGTCAAATCATTGTAAATTTATGGAGAACAATAAAATTACTATTACTATTATTATTATACACTTACCACATCCATTTCTTTACTTTGACATCTTCGTTAATTAGATGGTTTTTCCAGTTTAATTGATTAACTCCGCAAAATTAACAAATATATACGTAAAGAAAAATAATTACAAAATTACACGCTAGCGACCTAGGAAGCTTAGTTTAGTTTATTCCGTTTGCCATAACAAAATAATAATTATTGCACAATAAAAAAGAAGCAAGCTAATATTTGGCAACCAGATGCAACTGTGGGAAGAAAGTTGCTTCAATTTCACTGATGAGTTATTATTTTGTCATCGAAAGGCTAAAAATATACAATAACAAGAATTACTGTTATTCGTGTTGTTGGGAACGGAGTAGGACAGTGGCCCAAGTAGGACAATTGGCGTACATGAGCTAACCCAAGTAGGACGCGTCGAGACAGGTCACGAATTAATTGAGTTACAATTTAAATGAGGTAGCACATGCTGTTATTGGCACACCAGTTGGTATCACTAATGAAATTAAAATAAAGGAATCTGTTAGGCAGGTTGCTGTTTTAGGTCCGCTTTTGTGCTGTGTAACTGTAACTAGAATAAATTCTCTTGAAAAACAATAACGCCTGAGCTTGAAATAGAAAGATGATGTACGTAGATGATATTTTAGGGATAGGAAATGAAAATAAAATTAGAAGAATGATTAAAAATTGTGGGAAAACAGGAGAATTAAAAAGAATAAAGTTCAGTGTTAAAAAAACGTATTCAATGCAAACAAAAACGACTAGAATAAAAAGAATTCCCCTACCTAAAGAAGAAATTAGCAGAGGAGAAATTGGAGAAACACAAAGCTATAAATACCTTGGTGATTGGCTAAATGAGGAAAACACTTACAAGACGTTAAGTGAAAAGCGAAAAGAGCAGAACAAATTCAAAATTAGCTACATTAACTCCTTGGCAAATGCGAATAATGTAGGATTAATGTCAGTAAAAATAAAACTAAAACTTTATGAATCACTTGCAATACCATCTTTAATTTATAATTCTGAAACTTGGTCACACATGAAAAGAAATGAGCGTGAAGAATTGGAAAGTATTCAGGGTAAGTCAAGAAGAATTAACTTGAAAACTACAAGTTACTGGGGGTTAATATCAGAATTGGGAATTTTGCCAAGTGAAGAACATATTTGGTACAAAAATTTATGTTTTATAGAACTCGTTTAATATCAGGAAGTGAAAGGTTAGCCAGCAAAGTTATAGCACAGCAGATGAAATACAGGCGTGGTGATAATTGGTATAGTGAAATAGAAAAAATGGCAAACATTTATGGAATTAATATCGACAAGGAATATGTGAAACATTAAAAGAAATCACAGTGGAAAAAATACATAAAATTTAAAATAACATCTGTGATACAAGACAAATGCAGTGAAAATATAAATAAGAGCTCAAAATTAAGATTTTTGGAAAGCACTAAATGTGAACAGAAGGGTTATTATTCAGTCAAGCAGAAGCTAAAAATATTTTGGATTTAAGACTTAATATGGTCAAAGCAAAAACAAATTTTAAGGGTTCGTTTATAAGAAATTTAATATGTCACATGTGCGATAGTGAATTAGACACAACTGAACATTTATTTACTTGTAGCAAATATAAAAGGACTAGAAAATCTAGGCGAAGTCTCAACAGAGGATGTTAAAAGCCGTTGTAGTGAAAGTTTGTTGAATGCATCCAAATATGTCAACGATTGTTTGTTTTATGAAAATTTGTTGAAATCATCTTAATATGTCAATGATTGTTCTTTTATAAGAAAAGCATTTTCAAGGAAGTTGGTGAAGTAAATGTTGAAGAAGAGTAAAGGTGCTGCAGTGTTGAAAAACCCGTGAAATCGATTTCATCATTTGCCCGTACAAGTGGAGAGAGGTGAGAGAAACCACAGAAATTATCGAGTCGTTAACCATGGTGGCAGCGTCCGTTGTCTTTGTTCATTTAATAATAATAACTGAAAACATCAATACGCGTTGCATAATTTACTATATATCTGACAAAATAAACGAATCTTATTCTGGGCTAGTAGAATGGCCAATATTAAATTTGGCTTCAATATTAACCTTTGTGAAGTGAAATAGGCCCGCCTTTTAGGCGATTCCAGCATTTGCTTAAGGTGTATCATTTTTATTTTGTTCGCTTCGCAATAGGTCATCCGATTCATTAGCTCTTGGAGAAATAATTATTGTTCCATTCTAATAATTCTACTAAGTAAACAGGTTAGCAAGCTACGTGCCCTGCGTAGTTTCTCTCTTTAAAGCATTAAATATTTAATTTAATGTTATGATGATATTAATAGAGTGAATAATAGTGATGGTATTATTGTAAAAAATACATTAAATATATACATACATAATTTTGTAAATTGTCAAGAATTATTCACCATCGTTGTGTTGTGCTTCGGCTAATGGCGTACTCTGCACCCTACATAATCATCATCATATGCCCATTACGTCTATTGTAGACATTGGGCAGGCAGACTTCAGAAATGAATGAAAACTGCCCTCAAGACAGGTAAACACAGCAGTAATCCAGAAAAAAACTAGACACTAGTATGCCAGTGGCTTGTCAGCACCACTACATATAATATTTCAACACGTGCGACTGGCACTATGCAATATCTTCTTAAGAAATTTCAGCGATACAGCGCATCAGGTTTTACATGGAGTAGCAACAACCAAGACAACAAAAGCGCAAATCTAGTAATGAAAAAATAATGATAATCAAAGTAGTAGGGAGGGTGAAAATTCTCTACCAGAAACCAAATTCGAATCGACTTTAGATTGAAAGATCTTCGAACACGTTTTCAAATCATCAGTGAAAATTTAGTCTTATTAAGTCGTGTATATTACTTGATTTTGTTCTACAGAAAAACCACCAATAGTTTGTTTAAAAATTGTGCACAAAAATCGCAGCTAATTTATATTAATTGCATGAAATTTCAATTGTTTTAATGATATGATAAGGAACATGTCTTTGAATTTCTAATTCTGATTTGAACTCGTTGGAATCGAACTCGAACGTTAGATACTCACCCTTAATGTTTAATAACAATAAAATATTTGGATCAAATAAAAAAATGAATAACAGTACGTTAACATTGTAAACATTAAGTTAAATAATTTTAAGAAGTACAAAATAAAAATACTTGATAGTGATTACGAAAACAACAATAGAATGTAAATAGGTATCAAAACAAACTGAACTTTGATTCGAATTGTTTATTATGTTGCACAAAAAAAAACATAATTATTCATACATTGCACAACCATAAAAAGTATCACAGACGTACTACGAGACTGGGCAATAATATGAAAAGTCGATAATACTTGCATTTTTGCGTTACGTTAAAATTATACATCTAGATTAAACATATCATTTCGCAAATAGACTTACACTACACTAAAAATCACAGTTAGTTGATACATCACTTTAAACAACAAAGTAACTGTCACTAAGTAACAAACCAAGATTCTGCAAACTTATTATAATTAGCATAACCGATCAAACTAAAAAAATCAAATTATTTGAGGGATTAAGCTGAAAGATAATACAGTCAAATATCGTTATAATGTGAACTTCGCTTAATGGCAATGTTTTTGGCAAAACGTCTCAAATTTGCATAGATACGTATATATTAAAGGAAGACCGGACGATTGTTTAGACTCAGTCACATTTTACTTTACTGCCCCTTTACTTTACTATACATTTTCTTGCCTATAAAAGTTAGCAACTGTTTCTCATATTTGAATAATTAGCTTAGAAGAAAGTTAATTAATGGCAACCGAACACAGCTATTGCTTACGCCAGAAACTAACCACAGTTTGTGCAATGGTAGGTATCTTCCCTTGTGTGTCAAGCGCGTTAGAGTAAGTGTTACTATTTAAACGCATGATGTCATGAAAAATGGGCTGTACATCATATGACGTCAGGAACTAACAGTGCAGTTCATGATCATGCTTATCACGGTACTGCCTTCTATTTGTCGGACACACGAATGTGACAAAAACGCACCGCTGCCAATCTTAGTAGATTCACGGAACCGCGCGTAAATTTGAAAGTTTAACAAAACTTGAGTATCCGAGGTAATTATTATTTATCTAAGCTCTGATTTAAAATAAGCTATTGTAGTTTTCAATATTTTAGAACATTTTTATTCTGAACTTAGTTTACACAATCGTCAGGTTTTCCTTTAATGACAGTCCTAAAGTAGGCAGTATAAAAAGGTTTCACTGTAGACAAAGACATAGAGCATTCCAGCCGCTATGCAGTAGAACGTGAAAATTATTAAGACAAAATCAACTGGCACAACCATGTCTGTCAAAAATTTTAAGGTAATGTTCGTGTAACTGAAAATGTCATTTGGAAGTGTCTAGAACTCGTGGTGATCATAGTTCAAGACGAATGGGTGAACCCCATGTGAATGTGAACAAAAGGTATCCAAATTTGAACATGAAATCATTTAAAATGTGACTAGTAATTATAATGGCCTCTGCTCAGTGTGCACTTCAATTCAATTTTCTTTCAGTGCCTTGAAGAATCACACCATTGCGCATCTCAAGATCTTTGGCTAGAATATCACGCTGCCGTGCCGAATCTGCAACACATGAAAATACACACACACATATGTATGTATGTATATATCATCATTATTTGCCATTAAAATACATTGATAATCACTTTACAGAGATGATTAGTCAGTGTTAGTTAATAAAAACAGTGTCAGTGCAATCTAACTACTGTGCAGTAATGGAAAGTAACGACGAATAAAATCAAACGTATTTACAACTATGCACAAATATTAAAAATTATGATTTAATTAATATGACCATGGATATAAAAATCCTAAATTAGTGTGTATGTTGTCGTACTGGTGTGATAATATTTCATATCTGGTTAATATTAATGTTGTGGAGAACGCTGGCATCTATTAGAATTAAATTGAACATTGTAGAATGTTCGGTTAGAATAATCGTCTTACCTTGTAGAATGTTCTAGAAAGAAACGTCTAGAATGTTCCCTGGCACCCTATATAAGGCGAAGCAGGCCGCTGAGAGACACACACACAGATTCACACGGACGCACACTTACACATTCCCTTGTATAATTGTATTTTCGGATACACTCAAACATTTTCCAGATTTTCACGTTTACTGTAAACATTTCGCGTTCCTTCATACTTTTGTGTTGTAGAATTCTCGCTTAATAAACTAGTTTAATTTGACGAAGTGTTTTCTGGTTTTCTCTACGAGCCTTCCGAGAGAAACAAAACACAACAACTAATTTATTTAATTTTGTTTTAAATGTTGATAGGGACCTGATTTGTTTAGCCTGTAATGGTAGAGAATTCCAATATGGAAGTGCTTGCTTGAAACATTCTTGATTCTATAGTAGACACATAAATTTGCCACTTTACAAACCATGATGCAGGACTCAGCGGCAGAACCATTGCCGTTGCTGCACCTGCAGTAGGACCAGCACCTATCTCATTATCAAAGACTATCACGTGAAGTTAGCAGAAAATGATTCAACTAATTCATTTCATGAAATTAGTGTTGTACACAGACACAATCTTATTACTCCGACTAAACTTTAAAATTAAAGAAATTTGGCGTCTCACAAAATTTGGAGCCCTAGGTAACTGCCTAGTTTGCCTAGAGGCAGAACTGGTACCTAATAATCTACCAAGTGAATCGTAAAATCAGGAGCGGCAAGAAGTTCAGAATAAATCTGAAACCATCGTTTATGAAAAATGTGACGTCTTATTGATCAGACATTCCATCTCTTTCAACTGTTGTTTGTTTGTTTGTTTTTGAAAACATTTGAAAACAAATTTTAAGATTCCACATTGTTTACCTGTAATTAATTATTAAAATCCTAATGTCAAATATATTATTAAGTAAACATTGCAAATGCTGAATTAGTTTAGTCACCTGAAAGGTAAATATTGGACTGTTTTGACCAGCAAAGGGATAAAGTGGTTGAGTGGTTTAATTTTTTAAGCATAAATGTGCTTCATTTTGCAACTGCTGATAATTTTTTAAAGTATTTAAGACATTTAGTATGCATGCTATGCTGATCTGTACAAAGTCGTCTCTAAAGTACTGTACCTGGCACAGTTTTTTATGCTATGTAGATTTTCTAGTTTGCCATTTTATCACCATTTTTAGTCTATTGTTATTGGCTTAAATCAAAATAACTATTAACAGATCAAATAAATGTCAGTTTTAAAATTTTATTAATTTTAAAGGCAGAAAATGTTCTCGTATCCCACGGGATACAACGGGTATGAAAGGGTTAAGATTAAACAGTAAGTCAAAGGACCCCGGTTCAAATCCAGGCTAAATTCAACTTTTTCACATTTCCTCTCATTCAAACTAGGTATGTAAACTTCATACTCCGTGGGATATGAAACATCACTACTTACCTCTGTCTAATTTCCTCCCAGCCGTGCCCATTTTACCCGGATCTGGTTCAAACTTGTTATGCTTGCCTCTGCCGTCAGAATCCGCCGACGACGGCATGACGAGTGGTCTTCCCAGCGTACGAACCGGCAACGGCAACCGCGATGGCTGTTTCCCCCGGTACTGTTGCTTATAGGCCGTTTTCTCCGTCATTTCGATTTTCTTTCTATAAATGAGAAATTATAATATTATTTTACAAGGATGTTCATTTGTTTCAGCTCCGTCTGCTAAAATGGCTGCCTTTAACTCCTTCAGGGCTGCACCATTCAAAATAAATCTTATAAGACCTATGACTTTTCTGCTACCGTATGAATGCAGACATAACTAAATGATTACAAATTAGGTACTGCTCTATTCAGAATCTCGGCTATCCAATCAAGTTATTTGTTTAAACATTTATAAGTGACTTAATTTGGATGAAACTAAGAAAAACACGCCCTTTTCAGGCACTCCAACTTAGCCTATTGAGTAGCTTAGTCTGGTGTACACCTGTGTGATCGTACACACTATTTCATTGATCGCCTGTTTGCTACATCCAAGTTGTGCAGTGTTCTGCTGCTATTCCAGGAAAAACCAACCGATCAGCCAAGGAAAAATTAAGGTCGTTTCATCTTTTAACATGAATTTTACCTTAGAAATAGAGTAGATTTGAGGCCAAAGTTTATCGGAGTGTTGTGTCTGGATAGTTGAAATTTTCTGCATTAGCTGATTTCACACAAGTGAAACTGCATATTGTTACAATGCAAACACTGCAGTTACTAAAAGCTTTTTTCTGGATTTTTGACAAAAATCGATTTTGAATTTGTCTAAGGTAAACAAATGCATTTCATATATAATACTGCATGAAAATCCATTGTGTGAGGAGCTTAAACTTACAAAAATTATCAAACATAATGTAATCGCTGCTTAGTGAGAGCAGTTTTTCATGAAGCCATGCAAAATGCAGCAAATGCTTTAGGTCCTGAAAGAGTTAAACTCTTGTTTTTCTCAAAAATTTCTTGTTTTTTGCAATATTCCTAAATTCTTGACACGTGGTCTATTCAGAAAGCATTCGTTCAACTCTAGTTGCTCAACAATAGTTAAATAACTGAAGTTGCACATATGTCATGGAGTCACTTAATATAGTTCAGTGAGGGCAAAACAAAAAACATATCAACTGAAATCGCGCGTATGTCATGAGGTCAACTAACACAGGTGAATGAGGTGATTTAAAACAATTAAGAGAAGACAAAACAAAAAATTAAAAAACACTTACAGCGGAGCAGGAAGGTACTTCCATATTTGGGATGACTATATTTGGAGTTAATGCGCTCTGAGAAAATAAAAACGCAAAGTGCACACAAACTGTGATATAGAAAATTCAACTGAAAAGGATTAGTTGTAATTAGTTCCTGAACAAAATAAAGAAAAAAATGAACACATACCGTGCAGGAAATGGAAAACACAAACCAGGAGCAAGGAGACCAAACTTGACCACTTCACAAACTAGGAGGAAGGAGACCAAACTTGACCACGTCACAAACCAGGAGGAAGGAGACCAAACTTGACCACGTCACAAACCAGGAGGAAAGACACCAAACTTGACCAAAACACAAACCAGGAGGAAAGAGACCAAACTTGCCACGTCATTTTCAACTTGGCTACAATTTTGCTTTTCTGCATACGAATGTGACAGTTAAAAATACATCTTTACTACTCTTCGTTGCTGTAGTATGTTTCATTGAACTCTACCGCCCAGCATCCGAATGTGGCAGTTAAAAACACATCTATACTACTCTCGGTTGCTGTAGTATGTTTCATTGAACTCTACCGCCCAGCATCCGAATGTGGCAGTTAAAAACACATCTATACTACTCTCGGTTGCTGTAGTATGTTTCATTTAACTCTACCGCTCTGCATCCGAACGTGGCAGTTAAAAACACATCTTTACTACTCTCGGTTGCTGTAGTATGTTTCATTCAACTCTACCGCCCTGCATCCGAACGTGGCAGTTAAAAACACATATTTACTACTCTTCGTTGCTGTAGTATGTTCCATTTAACTCTACCGCCATCGAAAAACTTGTCGAAAGTTTTGACAGCTCCTATACTCCAGCCACGTGTGCTCCACATTTGATCCAGAATACAGTCGGAAAGGCTCCACATTTGATCCACAATACAGTTGGAAAGGCAATGGCAAAATCACTCGTTTAAAAGGTTAGGAAATGGATTGTGTGTTTCTATATGTAGTTTTGACGTTCTGTCTATTTTTTCATTCATCATCAAAAACACATACAAAGTTCAAATGCAATCATAAAACAATAGACAATGTTTTAATAGGTCTGGCATCCATTATCAAAAATACTAATAAAACAAAGAATATCGATGCAATCATGGATGTTATAATAAACAGAATTTGCATGTCGAAGAGTGCTGCATATTGCCAACGTTTATAGTGAGGAAACAACCTGCATTGGGCTTTGAAATATAGTGGCAGCTCGTGTATAAGTACCGTGGAACTGCAGCACCCCCTATTTTCACTCAATATTATCAATAATACTCAATATAATGAGTCTTTTTCTTTAGGTCTTTCTTTACGGAATGAACCAGAGGGCGTGAGGGTAGTACTGTTCGCTTCGCAGCCCAGCACAGTGGTGTTTGGTTGTTGTACGTGCTCATGTCTGAGATAACATGCTGTACCTGCACTACTAAAGTCTGCTGCTAGGTAGAGAAAGTACTGTCACTCACGCAGTTTGTTGTCAGTTGTCACTTGCTTAAAAACCGTCTACCGGCGTATTGCTGAACTGCGACAATTTAGGTTATTAATAAGTAAAAATTATATTTTTTGTTTAGGATTTTATCAAGTTTATGTATAAATTTCTGTACGTTTGTTTGTTCAAAATTACAATTACAAATTACAACTTTAAAATTACATGTTTGTTTGATTTTACACAGTATTAAAACAATGGCTAAAAATTTTCTGAAGCAGCACCCCCACTACTAGGAGCCACCATTGTTGAAATGTCTGTTTATTAACGATTAACAATAAGCGAGTAACAAATTTTTTGATTATAACACAAACAATTCAATCTCTAATCTTCGGTTTATTAACACATTGAAGGAATTCAGAGTTGATCATAAACGAACTTTATAAAACAAGAGAACATATAAATATAAAAACTTATTTATTTTGTACCTTTTCAACACAAGAACATTATACATTTTCCACAAAATTATTTAGTCTCCATCAGTTATAAATGGAAATCTACACAACACTAAAGTTTAGAAAAAGTTTTTATGTCAAAAATTACAAAAATTTATAAAAACGAAAGAGGACACGACTAACAAGCGCTCTTCGCTTACAGTTTCGTGCTAACTGTTGAAAAAGGTATAGTTAACGAGTACGGTCCACTTACAGTTTTTTACTAACTGTCTCCGGCAAGTGATGGGGCGGCTTCTCCGGTTTCGACGGTTTAAAATGAGTTGACTGAGTCAGAGAGGTGGCATCGGTGGGTTCCATCGGGCTGACCACTTCAAATCCCGACTGAGAGTCCCACGATGAAGACGGGGTGCTGGTGGTCAGTGGTGAAGCAAAAAATACCCTGCTAATAGATAAAGATCAAATTTTTATGAATTTCAATCACCTCTGCTAGAAATTTGCTAATGCAACACGTTTCAGAAATGCAGGCGCTAGTGCCCATCTAGCTAGCAAATGGCGAAATGCAGGCGCTAGTGCCCATCTAACTAGCAAATGGCGAAATGCAGGCGCTAGTGCCCATCTAACTAGCAAATGGCGAAATGCAGGCACTAGTGCCCATCTAAGTAGCAAACGGCAAAATGCAGGCGCTTAGTGCTCATCTAAGTAGCAAACGGCAAAATGCAGGCGCTTAGTGCTCATCTAAGTAGCAAATGGCAAAATGCAGGCGCTAGTGCCCATCTAAGTAGCAAACGGCAAAATGCAGGCGCTGGTGCCCATCTAGCTAGCAAATGGCGAAATGCAGGCGCTAGTGCCCATCTAGCTAGCAAATGGCGAAATGCAGGCGCTAGCGCCCATCTAACTAGCAAATGACAAAATACAAATGCTAGTGCCCGTCTAAATAGCGAATGGTGAAATGCAGGCGCTAGTGCCCGTCTAAATAACGAACGGTGAAATGCAGGCGCTAGTGCCCGTCTAAATAACGAATGGTGAAATGCAGGCGCTAGTGCCCGTCTAAATAACGAATGGTGAAATGCAGGCGCTAGTGTCCGTCTAAATAACGAATGGTGAAATGCAGGCGCTAGTGTCCGTCTAAATAACGAATGGTGAAATGCAGGCGCTAGTGCCCGTCTAAATAACGAATGGTGAAATGCAGGCGCTAGTGTCCGTCTAAATAACGAATGGTGAAATGCAGGCGCTAGTGCCCGTCTAAATAACGAATGGTGAAATGCAGGCACTAGTGCCCGTCTAAATAACGAATGGTGAAATGCAGGCGCTAGTGCCCGTCTAAATAACGAATGGTGAAATGCAGGTGCTAGTGCCCGTCTAAATAACGAATGGTGAAATGCAGGCGCTAGTGCCCATCTAAATAACGAATGGTGAAATGCAGGCGCTAGTGCCCGTCTAAATAACAAATGGTGAAATGCAGGCGCTAGTGCCCATCTAAATAACGAATGGTGAAATGCAGGCGCTAGTGCCCGTCTAAATAACGAATTGTGAAATGCATGTAACAGTGAAGAACTAGCGGCTCGAACGTGAAATTGTATTTGTGTGGTAATAATTCTTTCACGTAAGTCATTTTAAAAAAAATAGCATGTTGCGTTTCAATATTTTAAAGAGTAGATTGTTTTGACTTGCAGTTTAACATTAGGTCCCGGTTTTGCTTTAATGAAGAACAGAGTTGAGTGGATTACTATCCATAACTGAAATAGTTCATCAGTAGCAGACGTACTGCATTAATTAACAATCTTGTTGTCATGAAATTCAAACGTTGCCTTGTTACACAGCTGCTTCCTCCAAACTTATTAAATTTAAAGGAGTAGTACACGGAATTTTAAAGTATGTTTCAAAAAACTTTCCGTACAAAGTTATGATTACTTCGCATTATCCTTACCTGTTTGAAAGACTTACGTAACTAGAAAATAATAATAATAATAATAATAATAATAATAATAATAATAATAATAATAATAATAATAATAATAATAATAATAATAATAATCTTTACTTACAGTCGGCATTTGGGTCAACAATTGACATTAGCTCAAAGAGCTATTATCGCCGACTGTAAATAACAACCTACAACTACATAAGAGAGACTATTATTACCCCACTTTTACCCCAAATACCACGCGTCAGGCAGCGCAAAGCAGGTACCATTTTTAAAGTCTTTGGGATGACCCGGCCGCTGGTTCGAACTCACGACCTCCCAGACGGAAAGTAGATGCATTACCACTAGACTAAACCGTCTGGTCATTCTTACCACTAGACTAAACCGTTTGGTCATATTTACCACTAGACTAAACCGTTTGGTCATTCTTACCACTAGACTAAACCGTTTGGTCATTCTTACCACTAGACTAAACCGTTTGGTCATTCTTACCACTAGACTAAACCGTTTGGTCATTCTTACCACTAGACTAAACCGTTTGGTCATTCTTACCACTAGACTAAACCGTCTGGTCATTCTTACCACTAGACTAAACCGTCTGGAAAATTCTTATTAATATAAAACATTCACGCCACCTGGTAAAATGGAACTGCATCGCCATCCCAATGTGCACCACTGATTCACCAAAAAAGACATTACTGGTTTTATCCACAATTAAAAGTAATTTGAATTTTTGTTTAGCGAAAAATGTTAAACGAATATTCTAGTTACATTTTCAACCTTTACGCAATGTTATCTAAACTATTTACTGTTAAAATGATCATCACAAGAATTTAAACTTACAAGTTTTAAACGGCGTTACTGCTAACACAAGCTCTGCATGCAATAAGACAAATGCATGTGATAGAAAATTTCAAAAAGAAATTTTTAAGCTTCATCAACGAAGAGTGTTGTCTTGTGCTTTAATCTATAAATTTCCACGACACACAGACAGACAAACAAACACAAAGGAATGCATAATCCGTTTGCCTATTCATACTGGTGATAGTAAACGAATGAAGCGCCAAGGCAACAAGAACAGTCCTCATCTTACCTGGAGATGCTCTCCAGCTTCCGGACGAGCCTCTCGTTCTCTCGGTTCAGAGCTTCATGCTCGATGGTCAGCCTCAGTTTACTGTGATTCAAGTCAATGTTTTCAATCCTGGAAGAAGAAAAAGAAGAAATGGTTGCTCGATCAACATCAGGGTTGTTGCTCGACCAACATCAGGGTTGTTGCTAGATCAATATCAGGGTTGTTGCTCGACCAACATCAGGGTTGTTGCTCGACCAACATCAGGGTTGTTGCTCGACCAACATCAGGGTTGTTGCTCGACCAACATCAGGGTTGTTGCTCGACCAACATCAGGGTTGTAGCTCAACCAACATCGGGGTTGTTGCTCGACCAACATCGGGGTTGTTGCTCGACCAACATCGGGGTTGTTGCTCGATCAACATCGGGGTTGTTGCTCGATCAACATCCGGGTTGTTGCTCGACCAACATCAGGGTTGTTGCTCGACCAACATCAGGGTTGTTGCTCGACCAACATCAGGGTTGTTGCCGAATCAAAAATCCGATTTTGGTTCAGTTTCGTTTTCCTGGAAAATTATTAACTTTCGCAACCGAAACTTTCATTAATATCCGGCAGCATTTTCCGAGATTTTAGCAGAATACATTTCTTTTAATTTACATGTTAAAAATTTTGGCTAAAATAGTTCAAATGAAGCGAAAGTATCGTTTATTTAACTTTTGTACCGTTTGAAGCCAGCAATGTGGCACATCTTCAGTGCTAACGACTGTGAAGATTTCAGGTCTCCAAGCAAAATCAACGGAAATATCAAAGCAAATTTGAATAAAAGTAAGTTTCATTTTAGAATTTATGAAATATAAGCAACGAAATAAAATTTGCCCATTTTTTGAAACATCGTGAACTTTAACCGTAAAAATTGTTCTACTTTTTTTCGTTAAAACTTTTTCTTAGCTATTTCATCAATTTCTATCAAAGCAAATAAAAGCAAAAAAACAAACTATTTCATTTATTTCATAATTTTTACAGTTTTGATGGTAGTTTGTTTTACAAAAATGATTTCGGTTCGTTGTCATTTCGGTATCGGTTTTCCTCGGTTTCATAAACTTTGGTTTCGGTTCCGGTTTGTAATTTCAGTTTCGGTAACATCCCTGACACCAACATCACAAGATTTCTTGTCTTGAAATCGTCGTAAGCAGATGTAAGTAGAAATGCATGTTGTTTACTTTACGGATATGACATCCATTATCGTAAACAATAACAAAACGAAGGTTATAAACGAAACCATAGATGCTAAATATGCTCTGTGCTCTAATAAACAAATGTCAAAGATATATATAATAATAATAAACAAATAATCAATATGTTATTCGTTTATTTATTTCATCATTAATCATACAATTATCATTTAAAGTTCTGTAATGCTAATACGTAGAGTTAGAGTTTCGTTAGAGCTGTTCAATGACTTAGCATTTCGAAGAGCGTTGCACATTGCTAATGATTTAGCATTTCGAAGAGTGTTGCATATTGCTAATGTTTACAGTGAGGAAGGAGCCCGTAATGGACGGTGAAATATCCATTTATCAGATAAAGAAACGAAAATTAACATCTAAGATTCTGTCTGTGATTTTTGTTTTATTTGTTAATCTTAAAAATAATTACAGCAGCGAATAGCCTAGTGGTTACAGTATAGTGACTGGATGGGAGACCAGCAAAGTGGTCGGGTTAACTGGTTCGATACTTACTCCTTGCTGTTTCATTCTCATACTGGTACAGCACCTGTTTTTTGAGCAATGGGCTTCGCCAAAATGTAGCAGACGCTAGTGCTCGTCTAATTAATGAATTGCGACATGCCTGCAACAGTGGCGCGAACTAGTGGCGCGAATGCTAACCTCAAACTCTCATTTTCCACCATGTACTCCTGCAACATTTCGTACAGTCCGGCTTCTATCGTGTTCGGCAAGTAGTTCATGTTGGGATCTGCAGATGGCAGCAGCTGCTTCTCGGCCTCCAGAGCCTGCCTCTTCTCGCGACGCTTTTCCACCTGTTCGGTCGTGGGGAAATCCAGCTGAAAAATTTCACGCTCAATTCATACAACAATTAAAAATTACGACGTACAAGGAAACATTATATAAAACTAGTTTTGAGGTAAATAATCAAGCTAGGCCTGGCAGCCTTTTGAGGTAAACAAACCAAAAAATACATAAAAATGATTCTTCTTATCATTGTTATTATTACTATTATTATTATTATTATTATTATTATTATTATTATTATTATTATTATTATTATTATTATTATTATTATTATTATTATTATTATTATTATTATTATTGTCATCATCATTACTATTATCATTATGATTATTATTATTATTATCATCATCAACATTATTATTATGACTTTATTATTATTAATATTATTACTATCATCATTGTCATTATAATTATCACTATTAGCTACATGAATATTAATTGTAAAAAATGGGATAAAACAAGATGGCCGCATAAACGTTAATTGTCTACATTAAATCGTAAAACAAAATTCAGCATTAACAGCTGCAGAAGTGTGTAAATGTCTCTATAAAGTATGTAACATAAAGGTAACACTTAGGTAAGTATGTAAGAGTAAAGTAACATAAAGTAACACTTACATGCTGTCGCAAGTACTTGTTCTCATTTCGAAGCAAATTCAGCTCGCGCTTGATACTAAGAATCATCTTCTCTTTCGGATCCATTTTCACTACCGGTTTACTTTTAATTTTCTTTGCTCTGTAAATATAAAAATACGATAAGAACAACGAAGCTTCCACCTTGTCAAAAGTAACAACTAACCATGCAGCAGTAATCTGTTTGCATTCTCTCTCTCTCTCTCTCTCTTTCTCTCTCTCACTCTCTCTCTCTCTCTCCCACTCTCTCTGTCACTCTCTCTCTCTCTGTCACTTTCTCCCCCTCTCTCTCTCTCTCTCGCTCTCGCTCTCGCTCTCGCTCTCGCTCTCTCTCTCTCTCTCTCTCTCTCTCTCTCTCTCTCTCTCTCTCTCTCTCCCCTCTTTCTCTCTTTGTCTCTCTCTCTCTCTCTTGCCAATGACGTTTGGCAGTTCTTTTAGCATAAATCATTGTAACCATAGTTACACATCCAGTAACTGTCGCATCCGGATCGGGGAAGAGAAACACGCACAAAGTAACACAGAATCTCTTCAAGATAACTTACCTGTTCGCATAGCGAAGAGTGCTTATCGTTTCCGCCACGTTCGACAACGACGGGGCGATGCATGCAATCATCAAAGTCACCCCGTTTCCGCCAAGACTGTCCGCTAGTAACATCGTTAGCTTGCTATCTCTGTAAGGAATGTGACCCGAACGTCGTTTGGAATCACCCAAGCAGGATATACAATTACCTGGAAAGACCGTGTCCAGAAATGCTTTTCAATATAAAATGCAACTTTCTTACACGTAAGATCTCAGCAAAAACGGCAGTATGCAAAAATGAGCAAAATAACTTATACTATAACAAACTGCCTTAGGAACTAATGATCTGTTGAAGTTGTTATTATTCGGAAAAGATGAATTTAACTATGTTGCTAACTAAAATATTCCAATGCAAACATGACTTTATATTACGTACTAAATGCTTCCTGTAGTTTCTATCTGATATGAAATGCAAATATAGTCTATTCTTACTGTACAGGCGATGTATCTAATAAAACAAAATGTCAGTTACTCAAATTACTTCACCTAAAAGAAGAAAGTAGTAGACAATAAATTCAAAATAACAATGATTTTTGTACACGCGCTAGCTATGTCGGTTGTCTACAGTTATTCCAGCATAGATAAGGGAACGTAACTAAGTGAATTTAAATTTCGTATTACTAGTAAGTCACATGTCTTTAAGCAGAGGTATAATGTATCCTATGGTAGTCAGCATAAGCACAAATTATGCTGTTGCTGTTTACTAATGAAACATGGCGGTTTATCAAAAGTAATTTACGAATTATGGTGGAGCTAATTTTTACCCCCCCTCGGTTACAAAAATAAACTACAGCGGTAGTTTGAAACGTGTGGCTTCTTTTCCTCTCTGAATTTTAATAGCGGCATTTTTTAGTTTAACTAATTTAATTAATTAATTTGTTAAGCTGTTTAATAAAATCCATGATTGTTGTCTTATAACTGAGGTACAGAGGAAACATTCGGTAAACATTAGGGGTAAGCATTGAATGTTCGAATTCGATTCGAATGAGCTTTTTAGTTCGAATTCAATTCGAATGTACTTTTTTAGTTCAAATTCGACTGGAACCTAAAACTATAGATTCAAATAATTCAGCACTTCAATCAGATATGCACTTTATCATTAAAATCATTGAAATAATTTAGCTCTGATTTCAACGCACAATTTTAAATGAATCATTTTGTGGTTTTACTGCAGAACAAAATCGAGCAATAGGCATGATCTTTCTCAGAATAATTTTTACTGGTGATTTGAAAACTTGTTCGATAATCATTCAATCTCATAACGAATTTGATTAGAATTCGAAATACTGGAATTTTGGTTCGATTCGAATTCCAAAGTCACAAATTCGATTCAATTCGAATTTTCTTTCTGGCAGAGAATCCTCACCCCTGCTAAACATTACCTAACACTAGAAGACTGCGGTTAATGTTATTTGCTTCTGTAAGAGTTCCCTGTCCTTTACTCTCCCGCACCTTCTCACTACCTGGAAATAAACAATATTTGAATAGAATTTAAGAGTTCCCTGTCCTTTACTCTCCCGCACCTTCTCACTACCTGGAAATAAACAATATTTGAATAGAATGGAAGAGATCCTTGTCCTTTACTCTCCCGCACCTTCTCACTACCTGGAAATAAACAATATTTGAATAGAATGGAAGAGATCCCTGTCCTTCGCTCTCTCGCATCTTCTCACTACCTGGAAATAAACAATATTTGAATAGAATTTAAGAGTTCCCTGTCCTTTACTCTCCCGCACCTTCTCACTACCTGGAAATAAACAATATTTGAATAGAATGGAAGAGATCCTTGTCCTTTACTCTCCTGCACCTTCTCACTACCTGGAAACAAACGATATTTGAATAGAATGGAAGAGATCCTTGTCCTTTACTCTCCCGCACCTTCTCACTACCTGGAAACAAACGATATTTGAATAGAATAGAAGAGATCCCTGTCCTTTACTCTCCCGCACCTTCTCACTACTTGGAAACAAACAATATTTGAACAGAATGGAAAGATCCCCGTCCTTTACTCTCCCGCACTTTTCTCACTACGTGGAAACAAACAATATTTGAACAGAATGGAAGAGTTCCCTGGTCCTTTACTCTCTCGCACCTTCTCATTACATAGAAACAAACAATATCTGAATAGAATGGAAGAGATCCCTGTCCTTTACTCTCCCGCACCTTCTCACTACTTGGAAACAAATGATGTTTGAACAAAACAGGAGAGTTTCCTGTAGGGTAGCTCACGTAAACACTTATACAAACCGCTACACAACAAGTCACTACCCTACCTGCAATAGCACAGCCTACGTAATGTAGATAGTTGTGGTAGGACCAGAATGTAGCTCATTACCAGAGCTTATCTTCCTTGAAGGGAACGTGGACACGGCAGAGGCGTCTTAGAATCGAAGATTTCGAAAGAGGAGACAAACCTGCGAGATCGACGAAGCAAATCTTTCCCTGTTTCGTAACGTACATATTCTTATCGTCCTGATCTTCCAGGGTTATGTCAATGCTCAAGGTCAACATGCTATGGCTTCGGCTCGAATATTCGTTGTACGCTGTAGATCTCGTCTGTCTGTTCTTCAGCCCTGAGACAACAAGAAACCTTTTAATTATTAGCTGTGCTCTACACTGAAGGTCATTTAGAACATGTTAAATGCTTAAGCAAGAGGAGAAATCTTCAATCCGCAGTTAGCTCTTCATCAACAAATTACGAAAAGCAAAACATGGTAATTAAACAGTTAAAAACTTAAGCAAGAGCAGAAATCTTAAACTTGAAACTAGGTTTTCATCAACAAATTACGAAATGCAAAACATGGTAATTAAGTGGTTGAATACTTAAGCAAGAGGAGAAACCTAATATCTACCAATAAATTAAAAAAGCAAAACTTGGTAATTAAACGGTTGAAAACTTAGGCAAGAGGAGAAATCTTAAACGTGCATCTAGGTTTTCATCAATAAATTACAAAAAGCAAACACATGGTAACTGAGCACTTACATGATTAAATGCTAAATGCTAAAGGTTAAAAATACTTAGGCAAGAGAAGAAATCTTAAAATTGCACTAGCTCTACATCATATCTTTCAAAAAGCAAAACATGGTAATTAAGCGTTTAAATGTTTATGTACTTGAGCAAGAGGAGAAATCTTAAATTTGCAACTAACTCTTCATCAATATGTTACGAAAAGTGAAACACGGTAATTAAGCGGCTAAATGCCTAAATACTTAAGCAAGAGGAGAAATCTTAAATTCAGACAGACCGTCATACAAACTTCTCCCTATATTACATATTGCATTTCTTATAGTCACATGATTCTAGCACAACTCATCACTTCTACAAATTGATTCTTGACGGACAGACAGACCGACATACAAACTTCTCCCTACATTACATTATGCGTTTCTTACAGTTGTCACTTTTCGCTTTCACCATTTTGTTTATATGAAAAACTTTCACCACTTGAAAAAAGAGAAACATTTGTCCCTCAATGTTTTTGCTGGGCCCAGCGTATTTTTGGTGGGCCCACCGTATTTTTGGTGGGCCCACCGTATTTTTGGTGGGCCCATCGTATTTTTGGTGGGCCCACCGTATTTTTGGTGGGCCCGCCGTAATGCACGGTGCTAACGATACCAAAACTAACCTTCTTCCAGCACTGCCAGGAGATCGTCCAATGTCTCGCACTCGACAATGAAGAGGTTCTCCACATAGAAACCCCTCTCTTTCGACCATCGAATGGAAAGCGACCTCTTCTGGGCAGGGTTAAGCAGATCTAACACCTGAAAACCAAAAATCAATATTTCAACAAAGTACTAAGTCGGCATCATCATCATCATCATCTTCATCATCATCATCATCTTCATCATCATCATTATCATCATCTTCATCATCAGCATCACCACCATCATCGTCACTGTCGTCATCAGTACCACTGTCAACATCATCAAAATTACTACAATCATCATAATCATCATCACCATCATCACAACCTTTATAATCCATATCATCATCATCGTCACCCTCATCGTCATTGCCGTCGTCGTCGTTATCAATACTACCATCATCATCATCATCATCATCATCATCATCATCATCATTATCACTATCATTATAATGTATGTCATCGTCGTTGTTGCCATCGTCATCATCATCATCATCATCACCTTCTTTCAGAATAGCATCAGCATCAGCATCATCATCATCATCATCATCATCATCATCATCATCATCATCATCATCATCACCATCCTCAGCATCAGCATCATCATCATCACCTTCTTTCATAATAGCATCACCCTTTGACAAAACAAGATCTGAATGAGGAGGCAGAAAGTACCAAAGCTTTTCAGTTAAAATAAAACTAAAATGATCAAAGAGTTATCATCATCACTTTCTTTCAGAATAGCATCAGCATCAGCATCATCATCATCATCATCATCACCATCCTCAGCATCATCATCATCATCATCACCTTCTTTCATAATAGCATCACCCTTTGACAAAACAAGATCTGAATGAGGAGGCAGAAAGTAGCAAAACTTTTCAGTTAAAATCATCAAAGAGTCTTTAACTCATGAGTAAAAACACAATTAAGTCGAGATGGAAAGACATCACTAAACACCTCACGCTCTCCATCCTCACAGCAGACTTACCTGTTCGTTATAAATTTCCAGGTAGGAAGCATTGATGATGTACCTGATCCCAGGTTTTCTCTCCAGGTGTTCAAACAGGTAGAGGAATGAACGCTGGATGAGACCCCAGTGTGTGTCATCGTAGAATTCCTGACTCTCCTCGTCAAACTAAGAAAAACACATTAGTATGTTACCGTTAACCAGAGGTGTGGCAGGGTGGGGAAAGGGTGCGTGGGGCAATCGCCCCGAGGCACAAGGGTTAATTGGTGTTGTTACTATTGTTGTTGTTGGCATCCTTCTGTCTCGGAAGACAATGGAGTGTGCGCCAAGAGAGTCAGTTGTTGATCACATTGGAGCTGCAGCGTCGACTGTGGCTGAGCAGTGCGATCCTTGAACGTCTCCAGGGTGCACGTCTGGGCAAGGTGTATGGAGATCCTGAGTTGCCCAGACAACAGGAACTCCCTCTCTTCCTCCCTGGTGTAGTCCAAAGGAAAGCTTGCACAAGGGTGAGAGGGCACAAAATTCTTCTAGAGTTCAATGACTGTTAATTATTAATAACTCAACCGACATTAACAAAACAATTAACAAAAGTTTTTAAAGTACAACAAAATTGCCTAGTCATAGATCATCGTAGCTGACTTAGTTACTACATACTAATAACTATTACTACAACTATTATTATTAGTAGAAAAATGGCTAATGTTGTTACTTAACAGTGTGTGTAGGGTTTCGTGTGGCTTAAAAGATCAATAATTTTGGGAGAAACAGCGACGTTTCTCTAAATGCTGATTGTATTATTGTGAAAACCTGTAGTGTTCTGTATCTTTCATAATCTTTGCATGTTTTAATGCTGGAGCTGAATGTTTAATAACTGTCATGTTAGGAGTAACTTATGCAATAGAAAAGAAGTTACTCTGCTGCAGTACCACAAAATCAAACTCAGAGTGATTCTTAGAAAAGAACTAGCACTAACAGATGTCAAGATTGCACTTTTTACTTTACACAGATAGAAGTGTTTAAACTTACAGTAGTAAAGACGTCCTCGGGACCTGTGATGGTGTAAGTCTTCCCGGATCCTGTCTGTCCGTAGGCAAACACGGTACACGAATATCTACAAATATACAAAAACAACTCTTTCATTTACCATTGGTCTGAAATAGTTCATTAATTTGCTCACAAGATGGCTCCGTCATCATAATAAAATGTCAAACCATGAAATTCTGGACAATAATTACTGCACTTAACTTAAAACAAATTAATGCAACTAGTTTATTAATTTGCTCACCAGATGGCTCCCTCATCAGTAGTTTTATCCATCAGACCAATAATAAAATGTTAAATCATGAAATTCTGGATAATGAACACCTAATGAACTTAACTTAAAACAAATTAATGCAAGTAGTTCATTAATTTCCTACCAGGTGGCTCCCTCATCATAATAAAATGTTAAATCATGAAATTCTGGACAATAAACACTTAATGCACTTGACTTAAAACAGATTAATGCACAAGTAGTTTATTAATTTGCCCACCAGATGGCTCCTTCATCAGAAAAATCACTCTTCAGACTGTTTAATCATCAAATACTTCTATTTATTGCAGTCACCTCAACTTCGAAAAACTTTATAGGTCAGCTGAAACTAAACCGTAGCAAAAGCAGTACTTAGCAACCGAAGTTGAGCAATGCTAAGTCTAGTAAGTAAATAAATGGGTGACTGTCAGGTTCATTGCCAGCTTTCCATGGCTTCATCTGCTATACCATGGTGGGAGGTTACTTCTTCGAAGAACGCAATACAGACATCAAAGTGTGGTCAAGATGCTTCTACCACCTTCCAAAAACAAAGGCTGAACACATCTGGCTGCGCCTCAACACGTCTTTAGGCACAATATGACAAATAGACACATTTTTCACGAACTCCACACATATTCCACTGGCTCCACACATCTTTCAACGATCCTAAATACTTCAAACACACTGCAATCACAGACACCGTAAAATGAATGGAAGCAATTGTAATAATAATCTTTCAATGCAAATGCGAAGACACATACGTGTGAAATACGTGAACCACACGAGACACCAGCGAAATATGTGTGAAGCCGTTAAAAGATGTAAAAACTCGTCCACACACTTACGTAACCACACGAGACACCAGCGAAATATGTGTGAAGCCGTTAAAAGACGTACAAACCCGCCCACACACTTACGTAACCACACGAGACACCAGCGAAATATGTGTGAAGCCGTTGAAAGATG